>JAOTRH010000013.1:8793331-8813968 GCA_034768845.1 Heliamphora exappendiculata | reverse complement strand
CCGATCTATATTATAAATTTATAAACTAAATAACTATAAAAATATAAAAATATATAACAAATTAAATTAAAAAGAAAAAAAAAAATTTTAAAAAAATTCAAAGCCCGCCCAAAGCCTAGACCCGAGACCCGAGACCAATACTTCTATGACCTCGGCCGACTTCTTAATAAAAAAGCTTAGCCCGACCCGACTCAAATATTTAGCACGAGCCCGTCAGATCCAGGTCGAACTTGACCTGCTCAAACTACGACCGAACCAGACTAGAATTACACCTCCAACTATTACGCTTGTTAGTAGTGCGCGACAAAAAATTCAAGTTATCTAAGTCTACAACGTTAACAAACCATGGTCTTATACGGGTTCTATATTTTTTGATATATTTTTTTTCTAAAAAACCAACTTTTAAGTCAAGTTGGGATAAAGAAAGAATCATTTTTTTTTATATTTTTTGCATGTGTTCTAAAGGAGAAACAATATATTTTTCTTCTAAACAAGTTTAAAAATTATTGAATAAAATGACAATAATGCACTTAAAAAAAAACTCAAAACTCAAAAAGTGAGGCCAAAGTAAACATTTCAAAAAATTATATAAAAATTCTATTCATATTTAAAATACGTTCAAAAGGCCAAAAAATAGGCACATAGTAGATATTTAATAAAAAATAAAAAGCCTATTCCCATACCAAACAAGCTTAAAATTACCAAGCATTAGCTCAATACACTAAAAAAAATATACCTAATCACTTGTATACCCAACTCTATACAAAAAAAACTCACTCTCTATTTCTCACAATTTATTGTTTGTTTCTTTATTTTTCAATGTCTTGAAACTAAATCAGATCACTATTTATAACAACTTAACAAGAGTTTGAGAGACTTAGTTTGCAAATATAAATAATTAAAATATTTATCTATAAATAGAAAAATTAAAACGTATTCCAATTTACGATTGAGTACGCTATGCATTCAATACATAGCATGTATTACATTTTTCATCAATTGCAAAAGGCTGAGAATTTAATTTGGTTCCATAAATTAATGCCATAATATATCACCCAAATCAACATATGTAGTACGGTTTTTATTTATTTATTTTATTCATTGGAGCAAAGAAAGTCAAGATTTTAGCATAGAGAGGTAAAGATCTAAAATTATTTATAATAGATATAAGTGTTTCTAAAAGATTCATATATATACACACACACGTGGGTGCCTGACTTAATGAATGTAAAAAATTGATAAAAATAGTAACGAAAACAGACAAAATTACTAAAAGAAAGAAGAGGCAAAATTGTAATTTGAGAAGGGAAAATTATAATTTACGGATGATAGAATTTTAAAAATTAATAAAAATGTAAGGTAATAAGAAAGGGTTGTAAAATTTAAGTGGGGTCAATGCCTCCTCTCGCCTCTCAGTAGCTTCGTGCATGAGTTTTGATTTTCTTGATTAATTTACTTTTTCTTTGGATGACACTTAGATATTAATTTTTTGTCACCATCATTAGATTATTAGAATTTCATTCCTTCATAAATATAGATATTTTCGGATGGAGAATTGGGCGTGTTTGGCAAAATTTTTGCTGTTAATTTTTAGTTTTTTATTATTAATTTTAATAATAAATTACTTTTTTTTAAATATTATAATTTTTATTACAAATTATAATTATTATTTTTATTTGAACTATAAATTAACACATTTATCAAATACTAACATTTTTTGCTATAAATTTTAATTTTAAAACTAATAATTTTAATAATATTAAATACCATCATTATTATTTATGAAGTACGTGCTCGTATTTATAAACCCAATTAATAAGTAAAAATTTGTTCACTAGTGAGCCATTTTATGAATTCAATAATATATTGAAATAATATTCAATAACAATATTTGTGTGGAGCCATCCATCCGACGCGTGGCATTATCATCAACCTTTATAAATCATATATTGTTATTTATCACTTCATTCAGGTCCGGTTTGACATAGTTGTTTATTTGTTTATTTTTGTTTTAAGTTATTTTTTTAATTATTTTGTTAAATTATTATATTTTATATTTTTTTATAAAAAAAAATTAGAGAAATAAAACAAAAAATTAGTCAACGTATTTAAATATTTAAAATAAGTCAAAACAAGTTAATAAATTAATAATTTTTGTTTATTTTTTGCAAAACAACTGTCGGAGATCCTAAAATTAAACCAAATCATGCTTGCATTGAATACACAACATGCTTCTTGTATATAATAGTAAATTGTGGAGTCTTTTTAATTTTCTTATTTATGGGTGAATAATCTAATTATTTATATTTGCAAACTAAGTTTAATTGGATACGATAAATTATTAATATCGAGGGTTACACGTGTTTTTTTTATTATTAATAAATTATGAATGAGATTATGTATATATGAAAAATTTAGTTCATATTTAATTAAAGTGAGATAAAAAATAAAATAAGTTTTGTATAACTATTTTTGATCATTAAATAAGAATAAAATATAATTTAAAACCTAATACTAATAATATCAAGGACGAGCTTAACATTGCTAATTCTATGAATGAGGAATTAATAATTCCTCATTCGTCAGACTGTTAGTCCGAATTCCGCAATACAAACGTGAGACTCACATTATCAAGAGAATAAAAAAATTTTAGTGGGCCACCTTTATCCTCTAATTGAATCCAACCATGTCTAATGCTTCATAACAAACAAGGCCTAAAACTCTTGTTATAAATAGTGATCTCATTTGTAGTTTTTAGATACTAAGAACGAAATAACTACTAAGAACGTGAGATATATGGAGTGAGTTTTTGTATGGGGTATATTTTTTAGTGTTTTGAGGCTTTGTTTGGGATATAATTTTTAAGATTTTTTTGTAGTGTTTTTTTTGTTTTGAAATTATTTTATATATTTATATTTTATTTTCTTTATTTATTGTGTTAAAATAAATTTTAAAAGTATGATTTTATGTAAGTCTTAAATTGTTTTTTTTGCCTTATATGTACTTTTTATAACTTGTAAGTGCTTGAAATATATTGAGATTTATATGTATTTTTTATAACTTATAAGTGCTTGAAATATACTTTTTATAACTTGTAAGTGTTTGAAATATATTGAAATGACGTCCTTTTTTATACATTTAAGATTTTAAGCTTGTTTGGTATAAGATATATTTTTTTATCTTTTTATATTAAGACATCTACTTTGCCATTACTTTTTTTTTTTTTTTTGCAGTGGAATAAGAAAAAAATATTTTAGTTTTTCATGTGTCTTAAAAGAGTATATATATATATATATGGAAAATGCTAATCACCGGCCGGTGGTTAAAAAATATATAATGTATAAATATCTGTATAAAATGTATTGATATCTGTAAAAGTAGTAAGTTTCACACAAAAAAATATATTAATATTAATTTTTTTTATTAGATTTTTAATCACCATCCAATAGACGGTGGTTAATATGACTTTATATACATATACTTCAAAGTTTCATCTCGATGAACTGGGAAAATATATATTTTTAAAATTTAAAAATAAAAAATTTACTAAAGATAAAAATATGTAACATAAAATTTGATTTATTGACTTATTTTTATATTTTCTGAACTTTTTTTATATTTTGATAAAAAAATTATTTTTTCGTTTCGTCTCGATGAGAAGAGTTAAAAAGTATAATAGTTTGATTAAATAATGATAAAAATTCATCAACTTTGATTTTTTGGCTAAAAGGCCAAAAAGCCAAGATTTTATGTTTGGTAAAAACGCAAAAAAATTAAAAATATAAAAAGTTAAATCAAAACACAAATTTTTAAAATATTTAATTCAAAATTTTACTATTTTTAAAATATAATAATACCCCTCATTCATAACTTATTTACTATTAATACCAACTATATATAATTATTAATATCAAATATATAGAATTATAAAATTGCCAACTTTGAACAAAAAAATAAAAAATTAATTTTTTATCCGAACAATCAATTTTAAAAAAATAGTTTAAAATAAAAATTATCAAATAGCCTATTTTAAACTTAATTTAATTTTTTAACTAAAAATATAAAATAAAAAAAAAAAACTTTGAAGCTAATTATCAATCCAGCCCTAAAATAAAAAAAAAAACCGAATAAAATATACAAATAAACAATGATCCCAAACCGGGCATCTCTTTTGTTTATCTACACTAATTTATACCTAAAACGCACTATTGAGAGGACTTTCAGCGGCAGAGCAGTGGAATGGGAGACACCATGTCGGCGGAAGAACTCGACGCTCTGAAACTCTCGGTTGCAAATTGGGAGCCCTCTCCTCCTCATTCCGTCGTTGCCCGCCTTCATCAAGCCCTAATCTCATGCACCACCGTAAGCCAGTTCTGCCTCTCTCTCTCTGACTCTGTTCATGCGAATTCTTGGGTTCATACATCAGTCCATGCTGACATCATCTCAAAATACTCCTAATTTTTTTTTAGTAATTATTGAGTAATCCCGAACCACCACGTGTCATTGTGCAGCACTTTCAAAGATGTGACAGAAAAGTGTGTCGTGAATGCATATCGAATATTTTTATTTGTTGAGAGTTTGACACAAGTAACAACACATAGAACTCTGAGACTACTAAATATTTTTAAATAATTATTTAGTAGTCTCGTAGCATTATGTTCCCCCTATCCATGCAGTAACACTATATAGAACTCCGATACTACTAAATATTTTTGAGTAATTATTTAGTAGTCTCGTAACATTACGTTCCCCGTATCCACCGTATCCACGATGGTGGTCCGCTCGTTCACGTTCCCCGTATCCACGATGGTGGTCCGCTCGTTCAATAATGTAGCGGAAAATATTTCGGGCTGGTCAATGCTGACCCACTTGTTGGGTATATAAGAGATAATGGTAACTTAGCATGCATTGAACAATTTTATTTGCTGATAGAACCATGCAAATAATACCAGCTGATACTCTGAAATTGCCTAATAATTTTCCCTAAATTTACAGTCAATCGAGTCCAGAGATTTTCGCCAATCGGAGAAATCAGTTTCCAAACTCGTCGATTTCCTGAACTCGGTCACTGATGCAGTTGTATCAGAAACAGACAACGAGTCTTCAGAGGACAAAGCTTTTCAAGTTCTTACAGGGATTTATCAATACATTACTTCACCTTCATTGGACCAGGTCTTGGTGTTCTAATGAAGTAGTAACATTTTGTTTCTTATGTTGGTAATTTCTTGCATTTGAAGTTGGTTTTTGATTCTTTTTTTTGGGGGGATTGGGGTTGAAGGCGGTCATTGATGCACTTTCGTTTGAGTTGCCGAAGGCGGTTGCGAGATTTGCATGCGTGTCTAGTAGATGCTTGGAGATTGCTGGGAGTGTCATTGACCGGCTCATCGAGATTTGCAGTCCCCGTGACATGCTTTCAATTCTGTGCGAGGTATACTTTATTTTTTTGTTGGCCCAATTTGATAATATATTGTTCTTTGCTCGCAGGAGTTGACTTGGTACATTAGGATTCAAAAAGGAAAAAATGGTCTGTTTACTGACAGGCTCATATTTTATAAGTTACCAGCCACCAGTACGAGTGATGTACGTGCCATTTATTATTCTTTGATCAATAATGAGAACAAATAGTGTTAAATCTCGTGTGATATAATTTTCTGAAAGCAAAATAAGGGTTCCTATCTATTGAACGTGAGTCGTAAGCATTTTGTTAGAAAAATAACTATTTGATAGAATATAATTCTATTTGGCCATTCTTATAATTACCAAGAAGAGTGAAAGAAAGAGAAAGAGAGGAAATCAGAATCCTTTACATGCATGAATGATCACCAGATTCGTTAATGTAAACTAATTTGCTTTGTCAAGATTGGCGTGTAATCATATCCTAATCCTTCTTGATAGTGGTGGGATTAGATCATTAAAGAGTCCATTCCGGTTAGAAAATATGCTGCTCAAGGAAAATTGCTTCTTGGAGAGAGTGGGTCAATGGTGGGAAAGCTATTTGGTGGAGGGAGATTCAAGTCATACAGTATCTTTGAAATTGAAGCAGGGTAGGAAGAAGACCAGTTCTGCCCAGGCTAAGAAGGATAGGGAAATAAAGAAATGGTTATGTTTTTGTGAACTACGAGGATAGGAGAGAGGGAGGTTCAGAGAGAGGCAAAGGGAATGTTGTTAGAAGGGGGAGGCCTTTATTATTGGGTTCTTTATGAAGCTGAAAGTGTTGTCTTGGAATGTGTGCGGGTTAAATGGTTTGGATGAAAGGATATTGGTGAAGTCTTTGGTTTGTGACTGGAAGGCCAATGTGGTTTGTCTTTAGGATTCAAAAATTGAGAAGATTTATGACAAAAATGTTGGAAGTCTTTGGGGTTCGAGGTTAGTTTGTTGGGAAGCATTACAATTGAGAGGTTCTTGTGGGAGGGGTCTTGTTCTTGTGGGATAGGAGAGTGGTGGAGAGTAAGGAGGTTTTGATAGGAAATTATTCTTTATCATGCTTGTTTTCTTGTGTGGAGGAAGGGTTTGAGTGGGTCTTGTTGTTATGGGATAGGAGGGTGGTGGGGAGTAAGGAGGTGTTGATAGGGAATTATTCTTTATCATGTTTGTTTTCTTGTGTGGAGGAGGGGTTTGAGTGGTTATTCTCTGGGGTGTAAGGTCCTAATTCCTGTATTAATAAAAAGGGATTTATGAGTGGGGCTGGTCATTGCCAAAGTAAAATGGGAGAAACCGTGATGCATTGGAGGTGATTTTAATGTGATTAGATTTCCAGATGGGAGAAAGGGATGCCGTTATATTGACACTTATACGAAGGAGTTTTTGGATTTTATTGCAACTTTTGAGCTGATGGACTTGCCATTGGTGGGTGCAAACTTTACTTGGTGCAGTTATAGAAGTAATTCTTCCATTTCTAGGATCAATAGATTTTTGGTTTTGTCAGATTGGGAGACCAGATTCTATAATGTAAGCTAATTTGCTTTGCCAAGATTGGTGTGTAATTATATCCCAATCCTTCTTGATAGCGGTGGGATTAGATCATTAAAAAGTCCATTCTAGTTTGAAAATATGCAGATCAAGGAAAATGGCTTCTTGGAGAAAGTGGGCCAATGGTGGGAAAGCTATTTGGTGGAGGGAGAGTTGAGTTTTACAGTATCTTTGATGTTCTTGAAAAATGATATGAAGCAAAGGAACATGGAGGTTTTTTGGAATGTAAAGCTGCGAAAAGCAAGAGTGTTGGATCTCATTAACAATTGGGATGAGAAAGAAGGAGGTCAATGCAGAGTTGGGCAAAGTTATTCTTATGGAGACGATCAATTAAAGGCAAAAGGCGGGGGACTCTCTGGGTTAAGGTGAGAGCTCTTTGGGTTAAGGTGTGGGCTCTTTGGCTTAAGGAATCGGACCAAAATACCAAGTTCTTTTGCAGATTGACTAACTCGCCTAGGAGGCATAATTTTATTGGATGGGTTGGAAATAATGAATGAAGAAGATAATCGTAAAGTGGTGGTCTATTTTTATGAGGATCTTTTCACGAAGACTTGCTCCAGGAGACCTTGGCTTGACGACTTGGATTTTGATTCCACCTCATGGGAGAATAGAGATAGGCTAGAGGATCCCTTCATTGAGTAGGAAGTTTTGGTTGCCCTAAAAGAATATAATGGTGATCAAGCTCCATGACCGGATGGTTTCTCTATGGCTTGCTTGCAAGCAGCTTGGACCTCGCTTAGGGAGGACATTATGGCTTTGTTTCATCATTTTCATGCGCATGGTTTTTTCGCAAAACCCCCATCTTTTATAGCCTTTATTTTGAAGAAAGGGGGAGTTTCTCTTTTGAACGATTTTAGGCCTATAAGCTTGGTAGGATGCAACTACAAGATCCTTGCTAAGGTGTTGTCTTTGAGACTAAAGAAAGTGGTTACTAGCGCGATTTTCGAGACACAATGCTTTTGTGGGTGGGAGGAAAATTTTGAATGCAGTTTTGGTTGCTAATGAGACGTTTGGATTAAGTTAGATATGGAGAAGGTCAATGAACATGTGAATTGAGGGTTTCTCATTTATTTGGTAGATATAATGGGTTTTGGTATAAGGTGGAGGAAATGGATCTTTTGGGGCATATCTATGGTCAGATTCTTTGTTTTGGTTAATGGCTCCCTAAATGGCTTTTTTCTTAGTTTTAGGGGGCTGAAGCGTGGACATCGTCTCGAGACTAAAGAAAGTGATTTCTAGTGTGATTTCCGAGACACAATGCTTTTGTGGGTGGGAGGAAATTTTGGATACAGTTTTGGTTGCTAATGAGGTGTTTGGATTAAGTTAGATATGGAGAAGGTCAATGAACACGTGAATTGAGGGTTTCTCACTTATTTGGTAGATATAATGGGTTTTGGTATAAGGTGGAGGAAATGTATCTTTTGGGGCATATCTTTGGTCAGATTATTTGTTTTGGTCAATAGTTCCCTAAATGGCTTCTTTCTTAGTTCTAGGGGGCTGAGGCGTGGACACCGTCTTTCCTTGCTAGTGTTTATTGTGTTGATGGAAGCTCTAAGTTACTTGATCAATAAGGATGTCCAAGGAAGAATGATTAGAGGTTTTTTGGTTAGTAGGAGTGGTGGGAATAGGGTGGAGGTTTCCTACATGTTTGTGGATGATACCATCTTGTTTTGTGAGGCGGACATTGAGCAATTGGGTTACTTGAAATGTGTTTTTATTTGCTTTTAAGTTGTGTTTGGTTTGAAGTTCAACACGGGAAAGAGTGAGTTGGCTCCTTGCAAGAGGTTCTTAACATCTAGGAGTTAGGTGATGCTCTGGGGTTAAAAGTTGGATTCCTTCCCACGACTTATTTGGGTCTTTCTCTTGGCTCCTCTTTTAAGTCGATGGCTGTGTGGAATGGATTGTTGGAGCGGTTTAATAAACGGCTTGCAGGTTAGAAAAGTCAGTATTTATCTTAGGGAGGTAAGCTTACTTTTATTAAGAATACTTTGGTTGGCCCTCCTCTTTATTTCATGTCTTTATTTCTCATTATTTCTTTGGTGTAGGAGAGATTAGACAAGTTGCCGCCGAACTTCCTAAGGGGTGGTTTAGGGAAAGCTCAAGTTTCATTTGCTGGGTTGGAAGGTGTGTAGGCCACCAGCGGTGGGGGGTTTGGGCATTTGGCGTTCCTGTCATTTTAATAAGCTCTGTTGGAGAGGTGGCTGTAGAGGTATATAGAAGAGGGTGAACACCTATGGAGGAGGGTGATAGATTGTAATTATGGTTGTGAGATGGGTGGTTGGGTTTCAATGGGGAGGAGGGAACCCCACGGTGTGGGAGTTTGGAAGACTATCAGAAAAAGGTTGGGTGAACTTTGGGAAGCGTGTGAGATTTGAGCTGGGGAATGGCAGCAAAATTCTTTTTTGGCATGACTTATGGTGTAGGGATGTTCCCCACTTGGTGGTTTTCCAAATCACTTTGATATTGCGGTAAACAAAAATGCCTTGATTGCAGATTATGCCTTGAGCTCAGGGAATGCTCTAGTTTGAAAGCTGATTTTCTTTTGGTCGGTTCAAGATTGGAAGTTGGAGTCATTTGGCGAGTTTTTTGAGCTCTTCTATTGGATTGCATCTCCTCGGAGTGGAGAGGACTTATTGAGGTGGAGGTATGAGAATGGAGCATTCTTGTCAAATCTTATCATTCCATCCTTGCTGGTGACACGAGGATTCTTTTCCTTTGGAGAAGTATATGGAAGTCAAGTTCCCCCTCTAAGGTGGCCCTTTTTGTTTGGACAACGACTTTGAATTCATTTCTTATTACGGATAATTTGATGAAGAGGAGATTCAAGATGGCCAACAGATGTGGATTGTGCTGCAGAGAGGAAGAGACGGTTGATTATTGACTTCTCCATTGAGGTGGCTAGAGTTCTTTGGAACATGATTATGAATTTGTTTGGCATCCAGTGGGTAAATTGGTCTAGATTGGTCCGGACCATATGGTTTGGTCCGATTCTATGTAAAAACGATTTGGTTATGGTTCTCAATTTTCTAGAACTATTGTATACAGTTTGGTTCTTGGTTTTTATTAAAGGAAAATTGATTTTAACCAAACCAGACCTTTTTTTTATAAGACTATATATATTTTATATTTTTATATTTCTTATTTCTTTTTTAAAGTCATTTTAACAATTTTAGTCCAAACAAGTATATGAGAAAACATAAATAGTTTAGGCTAAAAAGATTAATATAAAATTACGATTATCGCATTCTAATACAAAGAAAATGAATATTTAATGATTAACTCGTCATTAGAAAAATGGGATTTAAAAAAAAAAGGTTGCTCATTTTCTTTGTGATCGACTATTACTGCATTAGACGAGGGCATATCCCATATATTTAGTTTTCAATTTCAAGCTTCTGAGCAACAGTTTAGGCTAAACTTGTTTGAATTATGTATTTAGTAAAATTGGTTTTGAGCATAATTTAAGAATGGAGAACCAAAACCAATCCGTAAAAACGTTTTTTCGGATTGGTTCTGGTTCGGTTCCACAACTACAATTGTTTGGTTCCGATTTTGGTTCCAAATTTTTTTGGAACTATTGTTGACGGTTCGGTTCTTGGGTTTGCTTATAATTGGACTAGTCTGATCTGTATTCAACCCTAGTGGGTGATGCTGGCTTCTAATTCGCCTTTTGCTGGACTGCTGGAATTCAGGATGTAGAAGGAGAAGGAAGAAAAAGGCTTGGAGGATTTCACCTTTGTGCATTTGGTGGTGTCTTTTGCGATATAGGAATAGACATTTTGGATGGGTCCCCGATTAAGCTATTAAGAAGATGAAGATGAAAATTTTAATTTTTTTTATTTTTAGTGTAAAGGAGATTATTGTGAATCTCCCTTCCATTTTGTTTACTTTTGGGTGAGCTCAACTTAGGTGTAAAGTCTTGTTTTCGAGTTTCTACAGTTTTGGACAAGGTTGTGCCCCTTCTGACGACTTTCTTTTTTAATACATACAGTTTTGGACAAGGTTGCGCCCCTTCTGGCGACTTTCTTTTTTAATACTCTTGTCAAAAAAAAAAAAAGAACACTCTTTATTTGCTACTAAGCCTTTTGGTATGGATATTTCAGTAACTCTAGGAGAGTAGTCAATTAATTACTCTTAGTACTTGTGGAAGCAAACTGTCAAAAAGTGAGGGTATGTCCTTAAAACCTACCAGACGGACTTTCCCCTTTTTGCGAAACCTGGCATGCACTGGGTCGCCTTCTTAAACTCATCATGTTCATTGAAAAGCAAAAATTCAGAGAATGGAGAAACTTTCTTAGAGTACTCTGGAGTGCGGCAAGTTGTCTGTCCCTAATGCTTATTGTGGCTCCACAGTCCTTTCTTTCACTTCATATTACGTTCACGTGGTTAAAAGCGATTTGTGCAAGTTCTCTTTCGAACAATAAAGAATTTATGCATGTGTAATGATGGGTTGAGGTACTTAACTACTTCACTGTACTACATGTCTTTGAAATTGGCACTAGAGTGTACATTTTCACTTCTCCCAGAATATGGGAAAGTAAGAGGAATATTCACCAATCTTTGTTAAATGATATCTTCCATTGATCTCCAATATCTGATGCTTGGTTAAAATCTTTTGACATCTTTTTTGTTTTTTGTTTTTTAATACATAATGGATCAATGTGATCGCAATACTTTTGTGTCATCTTTATGTTTCTGGTAATTTTGTGCATGTTGTCTCCCCTCCAGGTTTCCATTGTTTGTCGCTTGTTGCCACTTAGTAAACTTTAAATTTCATGAATCAGTTCTTCACAGGCATTTATATGCAATTTGACCAGGCATTAGATTCTCCAAGCAGGATGTTCAAGGCTCCTGGTTATTTTGCTCCTCTTCTAAGCGGGCTGAAGAAAGGTAATGTAATAATCCCTGGATGAGTTATATAGAATAAAAACTAATGATGAGCTAAATTGGCATGCATTCTAATAACTACATTCCAAATGTGCATGTAGCTTATGGGAAACATTGAATTCAATAAACTGCTGCCTTTTCATATTTGCATATATCACATGTAAAATTTTCGCCCTCTGTAGGTCATTGTCTTTTCTCTCACAGGCTGAAATGCTTGTATTGCCTTCTCGGTTTGTTTAGTTCCTTAGCTACTAGCCGACCATACATGTCCAAATTACACGTTCAGGATGAAGATCATCCTGCCTTGTGCCTTTTTATAGTATTACTTTTAAGCTAGTCTGAGGGAGAAAGAAAAAAAATTACCTGACATGCAATGTATTTGTTTGAAACAATGCATTCAGCACCTTAATGATTATTATTTCTTTATGAGCAAACAGTGCCTCAGCAATTAAAAGTGACAGCATACCCTCGATCCCCCCTTTGGCTTTGTTTTTGTTTGTCTGTCTTCTTCCTCCAATCCCCTCAAAAAGATAAATAAATAAAAATTCAACTTCAAGCTCTCATTGCTAACGGAACGATACTGCAAATAGAAAATCTGGATTTTTTAAAGATTTGCATTTTCTTGGTTTATAAATTCCTATGAAACTTGAGATATTTCTTCCTCATGAGTGATGATTCTTCAATTAGTATCTTCGAAATTGTACAGCTATCTTCTCTCTCACATCCCTATAATTATTTGCATTGCAACTGCTTCCAGCCTTTTCTAAATCACTGCTTCTCTCTCCCTCTTGCAATTGTTTTTTGCTTGATTTATTCCGCATTTGGCTTGTGGCCTAAAGGCTAAAGCCATCTTTCAGTCTTTTTTCTCTAAGCCTAAAAAATTCAACGGTCAAGAAGCCACATTTTGTCTCTTATCTATCAGCTTAATGCCACCTTTTAATTTGGTTTATAGTCAAAAAAGGGAAAACAGCCTAACTTAATGCCAGGTTGCCAAACGAGTACATGAGCGTTTTAAACGAAATCTTGTATATTAGGAGAAAAAGCCTGACTTAAAGCCAGGTTGCCAAATTAGTGCTTCATGAGCATTTTAAACGAAATCTTGTATATTAGGTCCATATGTGAGAGTCACTTGGGACATATTGTTAATAATATGATATTTAGGTCCATCTGTGAGAATTTCTTGGGACCTATTGTTGAAAATATAATATTTACCCATTAAGTTTGGTTTGTTTTTTCCCGGTTCTTCTCTAAATGGACCTGAATGATCCTTGTTGATGGAGAGTGCAATTATGCAGCTTCCAAGAATTTTTGTAGTTCAGTATCATATTATAGTTCAGTATCATATTATTCTAGTGCCTCCAAAGATTAAGGCTAACTTGCCATAGAGCAACTCCAATGGTTCTGGTTTACCATGATCATGCATTGAAAAGTTAGGCTAAATCGTCGTGAGCACTACCGATGGGTATAGCCAACATGTTGGAGGATATTTCTCTTGGCAATTATTCTTGAAGCTTGGTTTTGAGGTGATATATGTGATCAGATTGTAGAAGGTTGGAACAATAGGTTCTCATATAAGCAAGGATTGAAATCTCGTTTCAGTGGATCATTTTGGTTGGCTCGGAAACGAAATGTTTTGGAAACATGATGGAAATGAAGAAAAAAAAAATAGAAACATAAGGAAACGTGAACGAAAGTATATTTTTGTATATGTAAGGCTAACAAATTAACAGTTGAGTGTGTTTAAGGGCTTTAAATTCATTTCTAGAGTATTAGAGGGTAGAAAACTATACTAGAATTGGATTGCCGTTAATAACAAATACTTGAGAACATTAAACAATGTCAAATATTTCATTGTTACATAAAACCGTGCAGGGATTGAAAGGAAACAACTAAAAGGAAATAATAAATTCTATTAGTGGAAGGATTAAGAGGAAACAAAAAATGGTGACGTTCTTTAGAAAAATGGTACTTTGAAAAAAAAGAAGAAGATGGTAAGTGATTAATCATGTTTGTTGTATTTTATTTTTTTATCTTTCTCTTCTCCTTTCTTATTTTTTTAGATTCTCTAATTAATTTAATATTTTTTTGTTGTTATCAAATCTATATCACTCCCTCTCCCCAAAAAACTGAAAAAGGTAAATAAAATGAGCATTATTGGAGATTCCTAATAAGTGTCGGTGCGACTCATTGTTTTGGTATGTTTAGTGTTTCGGTCCGTTCTAAATATGTTTTCATAGAAACATTAGAATTTTGTTATTCCACTAATGTGTGATTTTGTTTCATAGAAAACATCAACATTTTGATCTTGTTTCCAATGGAACAAAATTTTATTCCTTGCCGACAACATTTTTAATCTTGGTTCACCTCTCCTATTAAATCAAAGCAATGAACATGGCATTGAGAGTCAACACTGCGCTCATGCTCCTGTGCTTATGGAAATATTGCGGTGCTGTCACATCATCTTCAGCATCACAGCCACACTATAGAAGGAAAGCCATAGTCATCCCTTTTGGAGTCACTGCCTTATCAACAGGCAGCCATATTATTTTTTCATATCTTTGGAGCATGTTACTTGGTCTAAACCTGCCAGAGCATCAAGCAAAGTGCTTGAACTGTCCACAAGCTTTAGATGAGTGTGTTGCCTGGTCTAAAAGATAAATAAGAACTGGCTTGAGTACATCAAGATCTCTTCGTTAGTTGGGGGAAAGATTCAGAGTTTGGAGAAGGGGAAGGAGAAGGAGCTATATCTATACGTGTCAAAATCCTAGCAAATATGACACTTGAATAACTTTCTTAATTCCTAGATAATATGTAAGAGGTCAGCATCAAAGTTTAAGCTTCCTTGGCATCTGAAAATCTCAAAGTTGCTGGCAGGAGGAGAATCATACTTCCCTTCCCAGATTGTTATTTGTTCTTCTTTGGAGCTACTGGGGATAGGAGTTCAAAAGGAATTTTTGGCCCAAGAAAATTACCTTTTCTTTTTCAAGTACTGGTAGAGGCACAAGCTAATCCATATTCTTTTACTGGATGGAGGGAAGGCTAGTGGAAGTGTGGAACTAGAATCGATAAGAGGTCAAACTAGAGTAGAGGTATGACCAGGAGTGACTTCCCCCTGTTGATCTCATATTTAATCCTGATTTATTTATGTTGTATGCCATCTTTTGATTTTTTTTTTTGGTTAACAGAAAACATTTTGTTAGTATAAAATGCTGACAATTGCTCTTTATATCTTGGTTTGAGCACCTAGGAGTATAAATGCTGTGAAATTGTATTAAACTTTTGACCAAAGGAGATTTTCTTCATATTAATTTCAATTCTTAAAAAGTTGAGCTTAAATGCCAATGCATTGTTCTTTCCATGGGATCAGTTTTGCATTGAAGACTTAAATGATAAGATATGTGAAATTCATCTTTTGTCTGAGAAAGTTGTAATTCATGTTTTCTGGCCCAGTTTTTGTATCCATCCAGAGACGCCAATTTGAGCAAGTAAAAGCAGCAGTTCCTGTTATCATCAATGTTTTAAAGGCCACCGCTTCAGAGTCAGATGAAGGAGATACAGATTATGAGGATTTGTTAAACATATCAATTGGAATTGCCAATTCAATACAAGCAGTTTGTGTAAAGTTGGTCTGTGACACATGAATTTTTTTTTTGTTCCTGCTTTGTTAGGTTTTTCTCGAGTTTCTTTCAGATCCTTAATAACCTGATTTTCACTCTTATGGAACAGGAGGGCAAAGAAAATGAAAAACTCCGTGCTCTAATTGGTGTATACATCTTGCAAATCATGGTTGATACTCACTACTGAATTGGAGTTCTATTTTGAGTTTTCAATTTTCCTTTAATCTAGCTGCCTAACTTCCAGCGACTGGTAGTATGAATTTGTGCTAATTTGATCTTTGATTTTGTTTGTGTCTTTGTTACATTTGTAGCGATTCCCCACTTTCCTTTTTGGCTTTTTCATTGTTCAAAAATTCTTCCTTATTGCGCAGGTTTTTGTCTCAATTGGCATTGGGGATAAAGTATCAAGTCGTCCTAGCTTGATGTTACAGTTGTCTTACTTCCTTCAATATTGTAATTTGTCATATCTCGGTTTAATAACAGGCTCTGACGTTGATACAATTACCGGCACTGTGGTTGGAGGTAAATTTAAACTGGTTACCCTACTGTAATAGATCTTTTCTTGCTTCACATGTTACCTCTATGTATTATGCTGTCTTGTATGTAGGCATGGCTAGGTTTTTGTTACCCCTATGGACCAACAGATCAGTGATTTAAAAAAGTACAGTAATTGTGGGATGTTAGGGATTGTTAGGGTGTCCTAATGGCTGTTGTGACCTGTTGCAGCATGGGATTGACAGAGTTGGGAAAAATTCTTTTATCTTATTTATTTATTTTCAAGTTCAAATACTGGACAATTAGTCTTGTAAGATATAAAAATGCATAACATAGCTTAAGTTGTTTGAATGTCTATTTCAAATATTGAATTGCATCTCTTTGGCTTTAGTAGGATGTTGCATTGTATTCAATCACACGTTGAAGGGAGGGGAGGGGGGGTATTTGAATATCAGTTAAGTTTTTATATCCATATAGAGAACTATATATATATATATATAGCTTATCGAAAGAAGACTAAATACTTATGAAAATCACGTCTCAGCCTTTATCAAGAGAGGGGAGGGGGGTATTTGAATATCAGTAAGTTTTTAGGGCCTTGCTAACGTGGAGGAAAAAATCATAGCTTTTTGTAAAGAATTCTCAATACTCATTATGCAACCAAAGCAATTTAGAACCAAAATGCGAAGTTGAAAATGTTTCTTTTATTTCTTTCCAAATTTATGTTTCCATAATTGTGTTTAATTTTTCCAATCAGAAAAAAATAGAAATTGTTCAATTTTGTCACTTGATTCATTCCCCAAATGGCACAGAGGATGGAGATGATCACAGGAGTTGTTTCTCTTATGTCAAGCATGGAGCATGTCTTGCAGGTTTGTAGTTCTTTACAATATTTCTTCTTTTTGTTGTACTTTTTCTGGGCTCGTTGATATTGTTGATTGCCCAAATACTTGGTTTCTTGACATGGAGCATTTCCTTTTTGAGGTAGTGATTTGGGGTTATATATCCAATGAGGTTGCTCAGGCTGTTGAGGAGGATCTGGCTGCCGTCATGGCTGAACTTTCCAGTAACCAGGGTAAAAGGTGGCAAGCATTAGGCATGTTAAGGAACATATTTTCATGCGTCAATTTGTCATGGGAATTGAAGAAGCAGGCCATTAATTTCCTTCTTAGTATCGTTGATGGAAATGTCTCCAATGAATATGACAATAAACATGTGGAATGCTCGTTTTATATGCCTAGCCTTTTTGCAACTCTGCAGGTAGTCTCATTGCCATTTGTTATGAATGTACCCTCTTTCGGGTTTGCTTATTATCTAACAGTTTAAAAAAACAGTTCAGGCTATTGAGGCGATCGTTATCTATGCACCAGATGCTGTGATAAGGAAGAGTGCTTTTGTTGCTTTGAAAAAGGCAGGTGCTTTGTATATTTTCTGTGCTTTGAAATTGAGCATAGTCTGCTATATTCAAGTTTTTGAGTTGCTTTTGTCAATTATAGTATATGCGACTATCAACTCATCTAAAAGCCTAAGCTATTAGAGAGAGAACTTCACTATTGATATCTTCAACATGCCCCCTTCACTTATGGCTCCTCTTTGTAAGCTGGCTAAAGACTTAACAAATTATTTTAGTTATCGAATTGGAATGAGGTTTGAGGACATGATCTATTACCTTCTTTGATACCATGTTAAATTGTTTCCAACTCATTTAAAAGCTTAAGGCGTAAAGAGGGGCGGGGGGGACTTCTCAACCGTGTGAAATGATAGATCAGCATACTTGAATTCAATTAAGTAGGGAAGCTTTTCTCTTATTCCATATGTGCATTTGAGAAAATAAAATAAAATCAGCCAAGCTTTTTTCTTTTGGCATTGCCTGGATTTGTAACTTTCTACGTGTAATTGTTTTGTAAGAATTTTATTAGATGATGCTTTTATTCTAGAGGGGAGTGGTATATGTTGCATTTATTCATTCACTAGACCTTTTAATTGTTTTCTGCTTTGATTTAAAAATTCTTTTTGTGGCCCTTTATGCTTTCCTACTTGCAGAAGTCATTAAGTTTTTATCAAAAACATGTTCTTTTTGGGATTAAGCTTCTTAGGGATTTTTTGGGGGAACTATTTTTGTTAGATTTAGCATAGAACAACATTGACTGTTTGAAGATGATTCATTGAAATGGATTTTAGTGTCTATGTGTTACTCTTTCTCTGGTCTGGTTGTGTATTTGGGCAGATTGGTTCAAGGTGCCATTTTATCATTTAGGGTAAATTACACTGGCATCCCCTGAGGTTTGGGGAAAATACAGATAGCTCTACAGTTTTGGGCTAATTACACTGTCCTCGCTTGAAAATAATAGGCGCATAAGCCTTGCACCATTCTGTTAATTGGTAATCCAGATGAAAAATGCCAAAATTACTCCCTTATTCATTCTTGGAATCAATTAACCTTGTTTTTTTAAATAAAAAAGTATTGGAGTTATTGTTGCTTGAAAATAGAGACTGGGTTTATTCGCACACTTCATTGACAATGGTTGATAGGCAAAAATGGAAAAAGAAAGTGTTTTTGACACTGCACAGTTGGCCTAGCTGAACTTTACTACTTTTGGGTTTACTACGTTGCATTTTTATTAATATAGTTATATTATATTAGCTAGTTTTGGTTCTTGAAAGCCTTCTTATGCATTGGCCGGTTATCCTGACTATTATTTTAATTTGGATTTTCTGGGGTGTTTGCCCATAAGGCCTATTGCACGGCCAGTTTATTTTTTGCGCTAACATTATAAGAACGTGATAAGTGTAAATCTTCATACCTACATTATTAACTCATGAAGAATTAATGTCAAACCTTTATACCTGTAATTAGCACAGCTTAATTTAGCGTATTCACAATTCCTAATGCTTTCTGTTTCTTGAGTTCCTTTATATGTTTTTTTTTTGTTTTTTTTGTACTTTATGTATTTATTGGACATTCGAATTTTCTTGAATTTTTTATGTAGTTTTTTTCATTTCACGCAATTATTGACATTTGCATTATTTTCCTCTCCTGATCAGGTTCTTGCAGATATGCCAACTTCTTCAAGATTTGACATTTTGACTGCATTGATTAAAAATACTGATTCAGCTTCCATGGTAAACCACTAACAGCAATTATCATGGTATATGAGAAGAGGGTTGGGTTGTTTAATTTAAGATTAAGCTGTTTGAAGTGTTGGCTACATCTCTATACAGCTTGCAATTCTTATTGATTGCCTGAGAGGAGACATGTTCATGGAAAATTGCCAAAGGACTTCAATAGGAAATCAAGTAATCCAGGCACAAATTAATGCATGTCACAGTATGTCATTTTGGAATGCTGGTACCCTTGAATTGGTGGAGTTTGTTTTAAGGCCTCCCAAGGGGGGACCTCCATCCATCCCTGAGCATGGTGATGCGGTATTTCTTTCTCTTTGTAATCGATTTGTTGTTATTGAAATTATGCTTCTTGACATATTGTACATTTTTAGCTTGTTTGGTATTCCGGATGGAATTGGATGGGATAGAAGGTATAAGTAATACTGTGGGTCTCACATGTTTTTTTAATACCAGAGATTTATAGAAGGGATTATATATACAGTGAGAAATTTGGTTCATGTTTGATTAGAGTGGAATAAAGAATGGGATATGAGTTATGGATTTATTTTTGACCGTTAGATAAAGAGAAAAAATAATTTGGAATATGGCACTAATAATACCAAGGGAGGCTTGGTATTATTAATACCATGAATGGGGTATTAACAATCTGGTGAATAGTTCTAGTCCTGCGATACAAACACGGGATAAAGAGTCCGAGGAGACAAAATCTGAACATGTGAGTCCCATATGTTTTTCAATACAATCCAATCTCTCCTTTTTCGGCGGACCAAACAAGGCCTTTGTCTAAAATATACAAATCTATAAGTGATTTGTTTATTTAGTTTGTTTTTATCTTGATTTTATTTTGAAAGATAAGATAAGCATTCACATTTATGGTTCTCGTCTCGCAAATTTGTCTTAACATTAAGAAACTGAGTCATCTTTAAAATCTGAGCCCATACTTTATCCAAGATAATTATGTTATTATGGTGAAGTCTTTGTTTGGTTGTCTCATGTGAAATTATATAAGTTGCTTACCTAGCTCATCATTTATAATCCACGGCTCGCTCAATTAAAGCATTAACTACTTCAAAGGAATTCATTCCAAAGACATTTTTAATCGCTTTGCTGGAACGATCTGGTTGAGAGGTTGTCCAATCATCTCGGTGAGAAATTTTGCTATGCCATTTGCCTACCTTACTACTTTTCTTACCGAACTTCAGATTCAAAGTGGATTTCCCTGCCTGAAAGAAAAGATGGTGGATCCGCTTAAACAATGGAAAAGCTTTCAAACAAAGAAAGAGTGGGGACGGAAAGGATTGAAAGAGCTTGCTTGAGAACTATAGATAGGCGCCTACCGGAAACGAAAAGACGTGTTTTCTCTTTGAAGCATTTTTTCTTTCTTTCTTTTTTGTAACAGGTATCTCCACTTGGGTGGGAATACGTTCACTGACCATTCGAGTTCTTTGGAAAGATGACTCTCCTGCGCGAGCTTTATTTTATTAGTATAGGAAAGTCAAGTTTTGGTTCCCTAAAAACTAAAGAAATGGATATAAAAAAAAGA
>JAOTRH010000013.1:8763424-8783568 GCA_034768845.1 Heliamphora exappendiculata | reverse complement strand
CAATCAATCAATCACTTCGGGATTAAGAGTTCGTGCAATACATGATAATACGGGATGTGGATCAATTCATATAGTTAATATAGAATTGATCATCCCATTGATCCCGCTCAATACACTCTAAGTGTACTAACACATCGAGCTCGAATATCAAATTCCCAAAACTTGAATTCGACCCGTTCGTCCTAGCCAAGACCAGCCACTATAACGATGTACTACAATCGTACCAATGGAATGTCTAGGTCCATTGCAATTGTAAGCCTACCTGTATAATCTATTAGAACCTATGACCCGATCTTCCGTGCAGCATGCACCGAGTAAAATACTAGACAGAATATACGGACTATGCATTCATTTATCACAAATATAAATATGAAACCACGAATGCAAAAACATCTCAAATGTGTCTGATTAATATGCTAGGGATCAAGAATAAAAGACTTAAAAAGCATGGCTTTTCAGTATACATTCCTAACAACTTGAGGGTTTGAGTGGTATGATTTAGTTTTTGTATTCTTTCATCCATTTCCATTCTCCTGTTATCCATTATTTACAAATTAACGCATTCTTCATTGCAGATGTGGACTTTTGAGTTCCTCGGGCTTCATGTCCCGGCGAACTCCGCAGCAGACCCTCTGGTTATTCCCCGAGCAGCCCGGTGGTCCCGTGGGCTAAAGGGGAAGAAGACTGGAGGGAAGGACATAGACCGTTTTCGAGTCTCATTGGACCGACTGACCCCCGAGCAAGTATCTATTTTATGCGCTGTTCTCTGTACTGTACACTTTTGTTCTGCACACTGATCGTTGTATTCTGTACACTGGCTATCATACTATACTATATTCACTGCTTACTGTTTTCTGTTTACACTATTCTTTGAATTACGGCAGGGTCACTGGGATGTCTAGCGAGGAGCTGAGGATCGGGCCGGCGTAGATCTGATGCCCAGCAGGGATATCACTTCTAGGCGGATTCTACTGGAGGGCCCATTTAGTAGGGAGTATTATCTCGGTGTGCGAGTGGTCCGTCAGTCGCTCAGCCTTGATCACTTCAGGATACCGGTGGTTCCTCCATCCTGCATGCGCCGGACTGATCGTATAGGCCGCGTCGACTTGCTGTTGAAGACGGAGGGGACTGCCGTGTCAGAGCTACTGGTGGTGGAGGGGAATTACACAGCCTGGGCACGGGCGCACCTGATGGGCCCCTCAGGTCCTGGCCCTGGCGGCAGGAGGCGAGGACAGGCGCCGGAGGTTGCTGATGCCGGTGCTGATGCTGGAGATACTAGAGCTGCTGCCCCCGGAGCTGGAGCTAGAGGGGTGATAGGTCCGGAGATCCCCTAGGAAATCTAGACTGTGGCCTATGGCTTCCCACTTTTTCTTCCTGTTCCAGTCCTGCCAGTTTCTGAGTTCAGAGCGGAGATTGGCCTGGTATTTCCTTATCCTTACTCCGTTCTTTCATTTTCTACTTCATTTGTTCGGGTGACTTATTCTCTTTCCTTCTATAGTTTAATCAGGCATGGGTGGACCAGACGATGCTGATGGTCACTGGCCTGAGAGTGATGGTCCGACAGATGGATGCCTCGATGGGGGCGGTCGGCATTACTTTTAGGCCAGTAGCCGTTGTAAGTAGCTCACGTGTTCTTTTTAGTTTTTCTGTATTTTCCTGCCTTTATTCTGGCTCTAGTCTTGCTTTTCTTTTAACAGCCTCAAGCTCCGGTCGCCGGTGTAGTGCCTCCACAGGCTCCAGTTGGGCCTCTTGCCCTTGCCCCGGTTAGAGGCCGTGGTTCCTGGGCGTCTTCTTGGACCCGTTCCAGGGGGTCGATCTCATCTGCTCGGAGCCGATCCAGCGTTATTTCCTCTTCAGACAGCGACGATGGTGATGGCTTTGACCGGCTCTTTGAGGACGACAGTTCGGAGGAGGCCGGTCCCTCTCGTCGAGTCCGCCCGAGACATACATGAGAGAGAGTGAGAGAGCTTCCCTCCTCCCAATTTTGTTTATTTTCTGACACATTACCTTTTGATGGGCCTGCGTGCCCCGACTTGACACACTTTTATACATTTACTTGATCCATGGGCATGCGTGTCCCAATCTGCTGTTTATTGGGCCTGGGTGTCCCAGTTTATATTCTGATACACTGTATTGCATTTTTGGGCTTTCGTGTCATTTTATTGCTTGATGTTCATCTACTTGTGTGATTCCCTCTTATTTACTGCTCAAGCTGTAATGCAAATGTCAACATTTTACACACCACAAAAAAAACTGCCAACTAAATACACCCGCCATAATTAAACATGGCGGCTGCCACTATAGAATCTTTTTCACATGGCGGTCGTCACCTTAAACACGGCAGTCGCCATCTCTAACATGGCGGCCGCCTGGTCAAAGTGATGATGTCACTGTACTATGCTTTTTCAAGTTGGCGATCGCCAAGTACAAGGTGGCGCCTGCCACAACGGATGTGACTTTCACCAAATTTTTGGTTTTCAGCCTTTTCTGCCTTATAAACTCAGTCCTGGAGGCTCCCTTTTCTGTTGCTTATACTCAAATGGCTACCCCACTCTCTTCATGGGTTGAGTATTCTCCCACATCAAGCGTCTGAACTTTGCTTCTTTTGGGATCAACTCTTTATTTCATCTCATGGCCGTGCAGAACGGCGAACCATTGTTGAAGGCTGTTGTTCAACTATGGGATCCACAGTCACGCGTTTTTCAGTTTGGCCTTGAAGAACTCTGCCCCACTGTGGAGGAGTTTGCTGCCATTTTTGACTTGTCTCCACCGAGTTCTGTCATCGTTCTTACCCCTTTACACCCGGTTCAGCAGCAAGTGTTGCAATTTTGTGGCCTATCCAGGATTGAGGCTTCTCTTTTAACCTCGGGCGACTGTCTTGACATCCCGTGGCATATTAAGAGGTTTCATCCTACTGGTGGCCTCGGCGATATTGACTTTAAGTTGCGTCGTCGTTACGCACTTTGCTTTTGCCTCCTCGTCTAGTATTTCCTTGTCCCTTCTGACGCGCGGGTTAGTTGTGCCCTGGTTGACATTGTTGGCCAAATGTGGATGGGAAAAGACTTTGTGCCCCTGGTTCTGGCCTAGACAATGCTAGGTTTAGACGCTGTTCATCGTGGCGAGACCACCACCTTTGCTGGCAGCCCTTTACTTCTCCACGTGAGCTTAACATCTTCATTTATATCAAGTTTTCTGTCATACTGCAAAGCTTTTCTCTTACTGTTCTAACCCTTGCTACAGATCTGGCTAATAGAGAAGATAAACCTTGTACAAAAGCCTTCCACTGATAGGCACAATGCCGTTGCTTTCCTTTACTGCCCGCGTTAACAGATATGCGATACTGAGGTATCTTGGCGACAGTATCTTTCTTCTCTGACTGGCCAGGCTATTACCTGGCAGTGCTCTTGGTGGCGGATTCCTACTATAACACTAATCACCATGGATCATCCCGGTGTTTTACTGGTCGGCTTACGTCTGACTATCTTCTATCACCCATGTCGGATCATGCGGCATTTTGGTCGTGATCAGATCATCTTCCCCAGCATTCAAGGCCGTCTGTTTTCATCCATACTACGGGCTCCGTTTCTATCATCATATCAGGATGCCTGGCCATTCCGTTCAATGAAAGAGATGCATGAGTTGCAGTGCTCTGATCTTTCCACTGAATACAGGACATGGCTGATGCAGGATAGGGAGAAACAAGATAAAGGAGATGGAACGCAAGCAGCAAAAAGAATGAGAACTTGAGGCCTCTTACTTTGTTTCGAAAATTTCATAGTTTTCCTTTATTTTGTTTGTAGAGTTTAGGACTTGCGTGCCCCTCCTTTTTATTCAAAACTTTGTAATTCTAATCGAAGTAATGACAAATTCCCACTTTATATTTAAGATGGTCTAAATTTTTTCAAAGCTTTAATGACTTTATTATTAAAATTCAGAAATTAATTTGCATTGGTCTTATTCAGATTCAAAGATGGTTAAATACAAATAAAGTGGTCGGACTTTTTGAAAAAAAGCTGCCTACGTATCCCAAAAAGATGCAATCAAACCATAACGTAATTCGGGCTCGATTTTCGCTCGGGTGTTGGCACTCTCCTTTTGTGATGCCCTAATTTTTGCCAAGGTTGCCCTTTCGGGTTTTCGGCCTTGCGAGCTGCTCTAACTTTTGCCTAAGTTGCCTTTTCGATTTTCGACAGAGCGAGCATTTATTTTTATCTTATTTTTACCTCAAGGATAGTATTTTTTGAGCTGATTGAGATTAACTAGAGTAGAGAACACATTGCCATCCAAGTCCATAATTATGACTGCACCGCCGGTCATGATGGTTTTGATCAGAAACGGTCCGGACTAGTTTGGCTTGAACTTACCTCTTGGGTCGAAGATGGGAGCTCTGATTTTTTTGAGAACCAAATCTTCTTCTCTAAGGTGTCGAGTCTTGACCTTCTTATTGAATGCCCAAACTATCCTCCATTGGTAACCTTGTACATTAAATAAGGCTTGCAGTCTTTCTTCATCAAACAAAAGTAATTTTTCTATCCGGTTCCTCTGCCATTCTGCTTCTGAGATATTGGCCTCGGCCAGTACTCTCAATGAAGGGATTTCTACCTCGATGAGAAGTACGGCATCCATCTCATACACCAGAGAGTATGCCGTAGTTCTGGTTGAAGTTCTGATCGATGTTCGGTACCCCAAAGTGCGAATGGTAGATGTTCGAGCCAATCTTTATGTGAGTTTATCATCTTTTGCAAAATCTTCTTAATATTCTTGTTTGCTTCTTCCACTGCTCCATTAGTCTGTGGTCGATATGGTGAGAACTTATGAGCCACTATCCGGTATTCCTTAAAAAGATCCAGAACCTCTCCTTGGAAATGTGAGCCATTATCCGAGATAATTTCATGCCGTACCCCGTATCGGCAAATTATGTTTTGCTTGATAAACTTATCGAAATAGGAGGCCTTCAATAGCGAGTAAGAAGCTGTTTTCACCCACTTAGTGAAATAATCAATGGCCACTAAGATATACTCTTGTCCATTGGACACCTTCGGTGTTACTCTGCCGATCACATCGATGCCCCATACCGAAAATGGCCATGGTGACGTCAGGTTGTACAGCTGAGACGGCGGAACGTGCGTAGGGTTTGCATGAATCTAGCACTTATGGCACCTCCGTACAAACTATATACAATCTGTCTCCATTGTCATCCAAAAGTATCATTGCCATAGGATCTTCTTGGCTAACATATTACCACTCATGTGCGGCTCACAGACTCTTGCGTGTATCTATCTTATCAGCTCTTGGCCCTCTTCAATGTTTACACACATCTTGTTGACCCTAGAATGTCCTCGTTTGTACAGTCTACCACCACAAATGACAAACTGCGCAGATAGTCATCATACTGTCCTTTTGTCCTTTTTGCTGGCAAACATGGGATATTCTCCTTTCTCTATAAAGTTCTGAATGTCAATGTACCATGGAAGGCCGTTTGTGCTTTCTTCAATAGCAGTTGTCATCTCGTATCCCGGCTTTCTTTTTTGCTCTATTATCAATGGTCTCATTCGCACTCTGGGTGGTATGTCAATCATGGATGCTAGGGTGGCCAGCGCATCGGTGAACTTGTTCTGTAGTCTCGGCACATGGGTAAAGATTATTGATTCCAAGCACGGTATCTGCTTCTCCAGCTCTTGATGGTAGAGAACTAAGAATAAATCCCTGACGTTCCATTCTCCTCTTGCTTGCGAGACTACTAGTGTTAAGTCTCAAATGACTTTCAGTTTCCTTGCCCATAGTTCTAAGGCTGCCTCTAATCCCGCTAAACATGCTTAATACTCAGCCAGATTGTTAGTTACTTCAAAATTGAGTTTTATGGGCAACGGAACATGTGGTTCATCAAGAGTGACAAGAAGGACTCCTATTCCATAGCCATATTGATTGGCTGCGCCATCAAAATATAGAGTCCATTTCTCATCCCCAACTTTCAATAGCTGTTCGTTGGGAAATTGAAATTCGGTGTCTTCGCCCTCTTCAACTGGTTGGTCAGCCATAAATTCTGCCACTGCTCTGCCCTTGACTAATTTTCGGGTGACATATTGAAGATCAAATTCTGATAATAACAACAACCATCGGGCTAGCCTTTCTGTTAGCACCGGCTTTTCAAACAGATACTTTAACGAATCCATCCGAGAGATGATGTTCATTGTGAAAGATAACGTGTAGTGCCTTAATTTTTGGGAAGCCCAAACCAAGGGCCAGCATGTCTTTTCCAGGGGCATGTATCGTATTTTCCACCCAGTCATCTTCTTGCTTAAGTAGTAGATAGCCTTTTCGATTCTAGTTTCTCCTTCTTGTGCAAGCATGCATCCCATAGCTGAATTAGTCACTGACAAATAGAGGATCAGTGGCCTGTTAGGTTCGGGAGGAGCTAAAACATGAGGGTTTTGTAGGTACTATCGTACAGCATCGAAGGCAACTTGGCATTTCTGATCACATTCGAACTTGACTCCTTTTTTTAGCAGACGGAAAAGCGGCTCGCATGTAGTTGTCAATTTTGCGATAAATCGGCTGATAAACTGTATCTTGCACAGAAAACCTCTGACTTCTCGCCCAATCCTCGGAGGAGGCATTTCCAAAATTACTTTAATCTCTGAAGGGTCAACTTCGATACCCCGTTGGGTGATCATAAATCCAAGCATCTTTTCGGCAGTGACTCTAAAGGCACATTTCTGTGGGTTGAGTCGCATCTTGTACTTCCGAATCCTTTCGAAAAACTTTCGCAATGCTATGATGTGGCCATCCCGATCCTTAGACTTGACTATCATATCATCCACGTATACCTCGACCTCCTTATGTATCATGTCATGTAGTAGAGTAGTGGCAGCTCTTTGATAGGTTGCCCCAGCATTTTTTAAACCGAACGGCATCACACGATAACAGTAGGTCCCCCAGGGTGTGGTCAATGTCGTCTTTTCTCTGTTCTCGGGATCCATTAAAATCTTGTTCTATCCGGAGTAGCCATCCATGAATGATAGTAAGGCATGCCCTGCTATGCTGTCTACAAAGACGTCGATGTGCTGTAGTGGAAAGCCGTCTTTTGGGATAACCTTGTTGAGATCCCAAAAATTCACGCAGACTCGGATATGACCGTCTTTCTTCAAAACTGGTATGATGTTAGCTACCCATTTTGGATATTCAGTTACCATTAAGAATCCAGCGTTGATTTGCTTGGAAACTTATTTTTTGATCTTCAGAGCCCACTCTGGTCGGATTCGCCTGAACTTTTGTTTAACCGGTTTAGCATCAGGGTATAAGGGATATAGTGCTGGACAATGTCAGGATCAATTCCGATCATATCTTCGTAAGACTATGCAAATACAACTTTGAATTCTTTTAATAAAGTTATTAGTTGTTCTTGTTCGACTAGAGATAAAGAAGAACCGATTTGAACATTTTGCGGGTTGATTTCATTACCCAAATTTATTGACAAAGTTTCTTCAATTATGGGTTGGGCATGCATTTCTTCTTCTCCTTTTATTAAAAATTTTATTTCTTCGGGAATGTCCCCGTCGAATTCAAAACCATCAGAAAGTGTATGAAATAAATCAAACAAAGCAGAGTAACTGAAAATTTTGTTCATTTCATTAAAAATAGTAGAAATTATAAACTCAATGGTAAAAGCAGGAAGAGGAGCACCAATAGACGTGCCCTCAATTACAGACTCCAACTCAAACTTGGACTCATGATAGATGACCTGCACATCACAAGACTCGATGAACCAATTCTTTACTTCCTTTGTGGCCACGTCGACGATGAGGCCAGGTCTGATTCTGTTATACGCATCATGAAACAGTCTGATTCTGTTATACGCATCTGAGTCATCTTCTCGTTGAATAGCATTCCCAGGTCAGCAACCGTCGAGTCTGTCAGCCCAATCTTCTTTTTAAACCTTCTTTTCTTCCTTCTCTCCTTCCACTGTTTCTTCCTCCTCTGTGTCAGATAGCTGGTGGCTAAAAAAGATTTCCAACCCAGACAACTTTTGATTGGTTTTTTCGTCAATCCACGGTTCTGGAAAGCCACAATACGGGAAATCCTCCCATTCTTTGACGAAGTATCCATTGAGAGTTCCAGAATAATTAGCATTTCGTCCCCTTCTAGGCCCTTCCAGATCTTCTTCCATTGGCTCATACCCCAGACCAAAACGGTGCGAAGTCGACAATACCTGAATGGGTTCCGGGATTCTCTGCAGCTTACGTCCCAATCCCATGCCAGGGAAGAAGGACATTTTCCTCATCATCATTAAAGCTCGTAGGTTGACATACCTTTCTTCTTCATTCATCAGCATCTGAACAGCCTATGTTTTATCAAACTAAAAATCACGGAGCAACACATCATCATCATCGCTATGTTGGACTTCTAGTAGAGTTATGCCCTCTCCTCCTTTCAGAGTGTGAGTACTGTCCTCTCCATGGATGGTCAAAACTGCCCCGTTCTTTATTAATTTCAGTTTCTGGTGAAGGGTAGAGGGTACTGCTTGAACATTCGAGTCATGTATCCACTACCTGCCCAGCAGCAGATTGAAGGAGGCCGGCACATCCAACACATGAAACTCAACCGACATCTCCTGAGGTCCTATTGAAACGACAAACGACACCAATCTTAGTACGTCCCGTCTTGTGTTGTCATAGTCCCGTACTCCTTGATTGCAGGGAGTGAACTGGTTTGACCTCATCCCTAAACACATGGTCGTCCTCAATGGGCAAACGTTCAAGGCAGACCTGTTATCAATGAGGGTAATCGGGACCCATTTTTCTAGGCACTTGACGGTGATATGAAGCGGCTTGTTGACTTTTTCCCTCAACGGGCAAATCCTTATCAGAGAAAGAAATGAATTTGGATTCGACCGTCGACAGAATCAATCCAACCAGTTGCTCCGGGGTGGCCTCTATCGGAACGCTGGCTTTATTCAAAACATTCAGCACAGCTTTCCTGTGTTTGTGCGAGACCATCAGCAGCCCCCAAATGCTGATGTTGGCTTGTGTCTTTTTCAATTGTCTCAATACAGCATCATCTTCCACCCCTTGCTCTGTCTCTTTCCCGTTTTCACTTGGCTATCCCTTCTCTAGCTGAGCTGGCTTAAGATGTCGTCCACTTCTAGTTAGGTGTTCCACGCTGTCTTTGGGATCCCATAACCCTGGCATCGCATTATCAGTATTTCTTACTTCGTTTACGTGCAGAGGGCTTTCGAATGCGCACAAATCATTTAAGTCACTAATGGCTCCCATTTTTCTTCTTTCCTCGTCATCTTCAATAGCCCATGTATTATCGATTTTCTCCCAGATGTCCTATTCAATAAAATTCGCTTGCTGTTCCCGAGCGACCCAGAAATTAATCCACTCAGGCCCATCAGATTTTAACACAATCCTTACCAACCAATAGGACTGCATTTCGTCGACATGTACCTCTTTCCCAAAAAGTTGGGGAAGGGTGATTCCATCAAGTACGTGGCCGAGTCCAATGGGTCGGGCCGGATAATCTAATGGCCAGTCATCTTCTTCGTTGCGCTCCTCCTCTTGTTGGTAGACTTGGATTAGCGATCGATACCATTCCCAGGCATTATCATTACATTCTACCATCCGATCTCGACTACCCCTAATCATCATGAACGAGCATGCTGTCTGATCCTCAGTTATTGAAACATGAGGGCGTGGTAGGTGCGCTGAACAGATGTGCTGACTCGGGTCCTTCAATTCCCCCAGAGACATATAATTTACCCTAGCCTGCCTGGCATGATTCGGCAGTGGGTTGGTAGTAACATTCGGTTTTGGGGTGACAGATGGTGGTGGGATCACCTTGTTGTCAATTAGGTTTTGGATCTCGTCCCGAAGTCTCAAACACTTGTCAGTTAGGTGCCCGTGGCCCTGGTGAAAGGCGCAGTATTAGGAAGCATTATACCTTGGCGATAGGGGATCAGGAAAAGGCATGGGGTCCAATGGCTTGATAAGCCCCTTCTCGACGAGTCGATTTAGGGGGGTGGACAAAGAGATACTGAGAGGGGTAAAGACCCTTCTCGGCTTTTGTTGTTGTTGGCCATTGTCTGACTGCTGAAGGTTATTCATTAGATGGGTGGAAGGATTCAAAAGGTTCGCCTCACCTAAGCGAGCAGCGGATTGATTTTTCTTGGTTGTAGGGAAGGTCCTCCTTGGTGGTTTTTGGCTTGGCTCGGCTTTTTCAATATTCCTAGGCTGGATTGCATCCTCTATCTGAACCCCGACGTCAAACAATTTCTCGAATGTGGAGAGTGGCTGCGTGATCAAGTAGCGCTTTAACGGAGACTGCAGGTTCTTTACCACCATCCTTACTTGCTCATTTTCAGAAGGTCGGTTTGTCATCTTAGCTGCCTTACCCCTCCATCGGGTCAAGAAGTCGACAAAAGATTCTCTGTTCTCCTATCGGGTTGTTTCGAGCTCTCGGGTAGTTACATCTAGTTGGATGTTGTAACTATACTGGCTGATAAAAACCATTGCGATGTCTTCCCAGGTTCTGGTTTTAGCTACATCAAGAGAGAGAAACCATTTCTGGGTTGCCCCAGAATGAGATCGGTGAAAAAGCTGAGCCTTCAACTGGTCATCAATCCCCATTGGCGACAGGGTACCAACGTACATTCGGAGAGGAATTCTAGGATCTCCGGTTCCGTCAAATTTTTCCATGTCTGGCATTTTGAACTTTTCTGGCAATTTCGCATCTGGGAACAGGCAAAGTCCCCCTATATCAAGCATATACTCCTCAACTCCCTTAGCTTTTTTGAGGACCTTTTCCATCATGTTGATCTCTCAATCAGTGTAGATTCTTCAGACTGCGCATTGTTTTTCTCCTCAACTATCACCATACGAGGGTTCTGTGGTGGCGGTGGGACAACTTGCGACCCATCGGGGACTTGGTTGTCATCCCAAAAGTCTTCTCCATTCTCATTCGTCTCATTTGGTTATCCCTTCGCAACAGGGATACAGGCCTGAATTGCCCGAATCACTGCCCTATATTGCACTTGAGCCTGGGTCTGTTGCTCTACGGCTCTCTGTATATCAATAATCGCCCTCATTAGGGCTGCTACATTCATCTCGTTTTCTGCCATTTCAGCTGACTCAGTCGGCTGTTCAGATATCCTACAAAGTCTTCCTGTTACTGATCTTTTCTAGACATGTATTGACTGTACTTTTCTTGACCCAATAGTAATCCCACAGAGAAACCTAGATCCCAAAAGCAAAATGACCAGTATCAGACACTTCCCAAGAGAACAAATAGCAGATATCTCGGGTTTCCAAAACATCAAGTCATGAGCAAATAAATACGGAGAGTGAAACAATGACCCTGTTGGGCTCATGCTGGCAGCATAACAACAGGACGTCCTAGGATGACGGCCCGACAACCCGAGGGATAAGAGCACCCAAACCAACCTTCTTTACGGGAACTACCCCAGAGGATAACAAAGGTACCTACACTGCGCACGTTTTTAGACTTTCACTGGGGGCAACTCGTGCCAAATACCCGTCATCCCAGTACATCTAGATATTCTTCCCAAAAACCGAATTGTAACTCAACTACAAAACCTTTCACAAATATACATTATACATGTATATTTAGATCCATCCATCAGCATGGAGATCAGTAAAATATTTTTATAATATTTTTTTCCATTTTCAACAAAACGTTTCAAAACCTGAGACTCAATCACAAGTGTCGAGATAAAATGTCGAGATTTTCACAAAAACAACCATTTGAAAACCCAGCATCCACAAGTTATATCATGTAATAAACCAGGAAAGCGTAAAGCATGTTTTTTATCCGAAACAATATTAAAACATAAAACATGATATATAAGCATTTTAATCGGTGAAAAGCATACAACTGTATGCAGCATAACTGGGCAACCGTCACAACCACGTCCCGACACCCAGGTCACTTGACTCCAACGAGTCACCTGACTCTAGCGGGTCACTCAACCAAACACGTCACGTAAACAGAACAATTCATAGGCATCTAACAACCTAAAAAAAACCCTACTGTATCTCCCGTACAACAGCGCGTCACTACTCATCTTAACGTCTTGCCATCAAATCACTGATATCATATTGTAGATCAACCTTAAACCAAAAATGGTCGCTGTCAGCCGACAAAGCAAACATGATGATCATCATCAGGCATCCACTCCAACACAGAAGACATACATCAAGTCCTTGAGTCCACAACAGCAGAATATTCGAACTCATATACAGAACTCATCACGGCCTTGCCGTTCCCATCCAAACAGTCGCGTTGGTCCGAACGGGCCACACTAACCAAGATTCTTCATTCATCGCATCCTTTTTGACTCGTAGTTTACCACATTCTCAGAATCGCCATCCAAACAAACGGTTATGCCAAAGCACAACGCTTACCACTATCGACACCACTCTCCAAGAATATCCCAACAGGACTGTGCCGACAAAATTTTCACTCAGCCAAAAGCAATAATGCAACCGTACCCACATAATCTAGAACAAACTGCACACAACAGTTAAGGATTCCCTGCCGATTACTGCAAGGAACTCTTCATTTCTACATCAACCCCCCCAGCATTCTTGTTTACCAACACAACCTCACAGAGAACGCAACCCAAATGGTTCAACCATCCGTTGAAACAACGAAGGATTAGTCCAGCAATCACCCAATCCTGGCGATGCACGTCCCTGAGTCACAACTCCAAGGGTCACAACACGGATACAAATCCACTGAGATTCTACAGTCTAAAGACACAACCAAAACCTGAACCAATTAAAACCTGTCATCTGTGGCATCTCTGTCCACCCGATATGAAACCACTCGCAAACAACACGCACCAGACAATCGTCTACAAGAATTCTCTCTCTCTCTCTCCTTCCATCCAAAGGAAAGAAAAGGGCCAATACGCATCAACACTTGGTCCTCAACGAACCCTGTCAACCTTATCTTGAAACCAAATTGACCACAGTCAAGCAGCTGCTGTCAACCCCGATCATGGTACTCAAACCATCAGCAACACCAAACTCTCAATTCATCTGCGTCATTAACACACACGCGAACATCATCAAACTGCACACCTGGTACTACATATCTCGTTGCGCCCAAAACCGCTCTTCCAAAGGTTGCGCTATACAACTTAGCTCCTGCTAGGCAAACCACAATCACGTCACACTTTGTTTCCATGGGAGAACAATGTACCCACCTCTGAACCTAAGGCGGAACACAAACAACCTCTAGACATATCATACCCAGGATATGCTTTCTCAGCAAAGCTAACCACACGCGCTCCGCATGGTTCTCAAACACTATCTTCTGATCCCCAGGATAACGATCAAACCACTTATTTGCATTCCCGTAGGAATTCCACAAAACTGATACTCGTCGTACACGTCCCAACATGGTCGCGACCCATACTCTTCCTAGCATATCTACAACTCAAGCTCCTTCCCACATCATTGGGCTCACCCACTCGGAACTCAATGCTCAAACCTCAAGGAAGTATACAACGTCCAAGGTCATCAGAACAACTCTGACTACCAACAACATCCTACCTAAGGACTGTCTCCAAAACTACTCATGTTCTGCTGTCTCTGTATACACCTGGCCAAGGATTACTACGCTCCCATCCACTATGTTCCCGTCCATACTTCATCCTGAGTACACGGCTCATGGCATAAAATGGCTCAAGATGTACCTAACCTATCACACGGCCGAAACCACATACATTAAACCTTAACCGAAGGGATGTTCACTATCCACAGCACGCCTACAACTTCTGGTAACTTACGCTCAAGAGAAGCCAAGCCGAAGCCATCAACCATGCTTCAACTATACCCAAACAAAACTCTGCTCTTTGCTCTACCAACATTCAACGGTTTTCCAACCAAGGCCAACCTCACTACTACACCCAACTCACTAATGAGTTCCACAACATACCAGGCGAACGACGCTCAATCCATAATCGTACATCTGCAACTGATAACGACCGAGTCGCACATAACTAAATCCCAAACCACGGTCTCGTTGCCTCTAAGGGTATACATGTTATATAAAAGAAAAAAAACATGAAACACGACAACCTAAGGTCGATCTATCATGTTACTTCTGCCACCTACCACTCAATCATGCTAGTACATAGCCACAACGATCATGCAGACACAACACTGATACCGAGGAGAACCGACAAGAATAACGAATCATTTGGAACAACCCACTTAGATTCCTTCCTAGAAATCGCATCCGCGAAACACGTTTCTAACTTGGCTCCCAAGTTAGTTAATCCAAACACAAGACTAATCAATTATAATGTCCAACCTCCATACTCACATATACACCAAGTCAACATACAACCAAGCACACACACGTCCTCACAACGTGATGCAAACTCTTCGTATGGCTCATAGGTATTTGAACCCAGAGCTCTGATACCAAGTTGTCACGTCCCAAAACCCTGGTTTACGTGAAAATTCACCAAACACTAGTTTTAAGAAAAGTATAAGTTTTCAAACATTTAAATTCGTTTGTTGAAACCAATGAAACACCCAACAAAATGATCTCTCGTAAATAAATAAAGTACAAATCCAACATGCATATAATATATCGCCTTATGGCGTACAACACCTGCCTTCAAAAACAGGCATACCAAAATAATAATAACCAAAATAAAGTCTTCCGCCACCGCGGGCATCACCAGAGCCACTCCTCATGCATATCATCACCTGAAAATGATTTTATAAAAAATCCCACCAGTGAGCCGAAGTCCAATAGAAACAGACTATAAAGCTGTAAAGCTGAAAATCACCAGACTATCGCATCCGCGAAACACGTTTCTAACTTGGCTCCCAAGTTTGTTAATCCAAACACAAGACTAATCAATTATAATGTCCAACCTCCATACTCACATATACACAAAGTCAACATACAACCAAGCACACACACGTCCTCACAACGTGATGCAAACTCTTCGCATGGCTCATAGGTATTTGAATCCAGAGCTCTGATACCAAGTTGTCACGTCCCAAAACCCTGGTTTACGTGAAAATTCACCAAACACCAGTTTTAAGAAAAAATATAAGTTTTTAAACATTTAAATTTGTTTGTTGAAACCAATGAAACACCCAACAAAATGATCTCTCGTAAATAAATAAAGTACAAATCCAACATGCATATAATATATCGCCTTATGGCGTACAACACCTGCCTTCAAAAACAGGCATACCAAAATAATAATAACCAAAATAAAGTCTTCCGCCACCGCGGGCATCACCAGAGCCACTCCTCATGCATATCATCACCTGAAAATGATTTTATAAAAAATCCCACCAGTGAGCCGAAGTCCAATAGAAACAGACTATAAAGCTGTAAAGCAAGAAATATGAAATCATATGGTGGGAGCGAACTCAACCACAAACCAAAAATGGTATTTCACAAATCCCAAGTTTTCCCATTAGACTACACAAGTCTCCCAAAATGGTTTTATTTCATAAAACTCATGTTTTCATCCTTTAGACCAGGTATTGCAAATATTGCAAATAAACCACTGCAGTTAAGGAAAAATAGTAATCAAAATATCGTTTTCCTCGCGGAATGTACCATCACGGAATAGAAGAATATGATCTTATGTACCGACTCCATCACAAGGGGACAGAGATAACAACTATAGACTCCTGCCCATTACCTAGTCCTGAACCACTTAGGGTCTGCCAGGTAATGACAAGTTCTATACGGAGCACGACGACGTAAATGCTAACTTTACGGTCCCGACAACCCGAGGGATAAGAGCACCCAAACCGACCTTCTTTACGGGAACTACCCTGAAGGATAACAAAGGTACCTACACTGCGCACGTTCTCAGACTTTCACCGAGGGCAACTCGTGCTAAATACCCGTCATCCCGGTACATCTAGATATTCTTCCCAAAAATGCAATTATACCTTTTCACAAAACCTTTCACAAATATACATTATACATGTACATTTAGATCCATCCATCAACATGGAGATCAACAAAATATTTTTAAAATATTTTCCTCCATTTTCAAAAAAAACGATTCAAAACCTGAGACTCAGCCCCAATGGTTAGCACCAAACCTCCAAAACAAAAAATGTCAAGATTTTCACAAAAACAACCATTTGAAAACCCAACATCCACAAGTTATATCATGTAATAAACCAGGAAAGCGTAAAACATGTTTTTTATCCGAAACAATATTGAAACATAAAACATGATATATAAGCATTTTAATCGATGAAAAGCATACAACTGTATGCAGCATAACTGGGCAACCGTCACAATCACGTCCCGACACCCGGGCCATGTGAAACACCCATAAATAAACTCCCAAAGAACAAGAGACTTGATCAAAAGGGCTCACACGGATGAAAAACAACATTTCCCAAGCATTTGGTCAAAAACGGATGAAAAACAGTTTGGAAATCTTGACACACCTTCACTCTTTTGGTCATAACTTTTTCTAAAAAAAGACTTTTAAGTTGAGAGAGGTGCCAGTGGAAAGAAAACATCCGAGGCTTCAATTTGAGTACAATAACGGCCTAATTCTGAGTTCGGATGAGGGAGATAACATCAAAACCAAATGGCCCTACGCAGCCAGTTCGCTCGAGCCCACATCGGGCGCTCGAGCGAGCTACCACCTGAGAAGAACCCAAAAAATTCTATTCTTGGTGTTCTAAGCCTCCAAACCATCAAACACTCAATAACCATCATCTCAACCACATTATAAAGCCTCCAAACACGTTTTTAACACCCTCAGATATACCCAAATCCAAAACTACCACAAAATCTCGAAAGAAACAGTTCAAAACCCGTTTTCATCCAATCGAAATCAACACAAACCCCCTTTTAAACCAAAACCCGATTTAACGAAACATAAATCGGTTGTCCATGCATTTTAACCGATCAAAATACCTATAATTGCACATAGTACCCTTATACAGCAGTAGAATCTGATATCCTACCTCGTTGGGTCAAAAACCTAATGCCTCGATCTACGTGCAAATTTGAGCTTCGTCAAAATCCATTTATGTCCGGATGAAAGCGTAGACCACGATGCCGATACTAAGAATCTGCTGTCTGATTGTCGAAAATCGAGCCTCGGGCCCCCGAGAAGTTAGAGAGAAACCAGAGATAAAAAGAAAAAAACTTAGGAGTTAAGTTTTAAAAATATTTTTTGAAAATATCTAACTCCAAATATTTATAAACCTCCAAAATATCTTTTTTTTTTTAATTTTTGAAATTTGACCCGCAACTTTTCGCAGCCCCCTGGACTAACCCCGCAAAATCTCAAAACCTAAACATGCATTAAAATCATATTTTTACAGAATCTTGCGCCAGGCCTCCACCGCTCGAGCGCCCAAGCACCGCTCGAGCGGTTACCACACAGAACCACTCTCTGGCACCACCCCGCTCGAGTGTACAACCACCGCTCGAGCGGTCACTGCTGGGTGAAAACTTGAACCAAATAAGCAAGATCATACTTTAATCCCTACTCCCGTGAACACTTAAATCATTTCCAAAAATAAAACGGGTCAGGATTTCACAACTCCGATAGGAAAAACAGAGCTACATTAATTGGACTGCTTTGACCGAAAAATTCTAAGAAAAAACGGGCAGCATATCGATAAAGATGTAACTCTAAAAAACGAGCCTATGTCAAGGGGAGGGAATTAATAACCCGAGAAGAAGCTGAGGGAGAGACGAATTACCCTAGAAGCGTTAAAACGAAACACGAATGTGGCCCTGGAAAGAAAACTATGGTAAGAAAAATCAAATATGGTGAAAAACAAAACCTGGGTAAGAACCCTAAAGAAAAAAGCTAGCCGAAGCAAAAGATAACAGAAAAATTTAGGTCAAACCCAGAGAAAGAACTAGCCTAAACTTGATCAAAACAATCCTAATAATATACAAACAAAACGACAACGGAAGTCTGTTTCTTTGTTGGATATCCTAGGAGAATGAAGGGTGATTTATTTTATAATCTTACGAATCAGAAGGTCAGTGTCTGTGTCAATACCCGATTCTTGGAAGAGGATTATGTAATTGATTATAAGTCCAAGAGTACAAATATTTTGGAAGAGCTGAGAGAGAATACCAGTAGTACGGTAGAAGTGTCTCGGGAAAGTGTCATTGATATACCATTGCCTTTCGTACTGAGATGATTATCGGGACACGTTTGGATCCTGAATCAGATCAGGACACTACCATTAATATACCAATTTCATAACAAGAGGAGCATGTGAGTAATGGCGCACAGGGTTCAAAATTAGCACAACATGTCAATGCTAGTACACAAATGCAGATAGTTCCTCATTATAGTGGAAGGGTTGTTCACCAACCCGATCGATATATGTTCTTAGGAGAGTCTTTTGACAGAATCTCAGAAGAACTGAATACTGAACCCTGTAACTACAACGAAACACTCCAAGATAAAGATGTACAATTATGGCAAAAGTTTATGAATTCAGAGATGGAGTCTATGTACTCTAATCAAATTTGAGAACTTGTAGAACCACCCGAAAAGATAAAATCCATCAGATGTATAGCATTTTTTTTTATTAAAAGATAAACAAAAGTTAGTTAGCTTTTTTGAGAAACCAAAAAATATGGCATAAAAGCTAGCTTTTTTAAACAATCAAACAGTGACTAATACTTAGATTTTATTAAAAACTGTACTAACTACTCATGGCCGGTTGGCAACTAGTTTAAAAGTTAACTTCTTTATTTTTTTGTGTTTTTAACCTAAAAGTTAAATTTAGTTCAAATTAAATTGTTTGGTAGCTTAATTTTTTGGTTAGATTTTTTGAAGTTGATTGTTTGGGTAAAAAGTTAGCTTTTTACTTTTTAATCAAATTAGATAATTTTGCCTTCTATATATTTGATATTAACAATTATATGTAGTTGGTAGTAATAGTAAATGTGCTATGAACTAGGGATTTTATTGTATTTTAAAAATGATTGGAATTTGAATAGAATATTTTAGGAGTTAATGAATTGACTTTTTAATTTTTTAACTTTTTTATTTTTATACCAAGCGGACTATATTAGCTTTTTAGCGTTATTAGTCAAAAAATCAAAATGCTATAGTCGCCACCCTAAGACAGAACAAAAAATCTACAACATTACACCAATATTTTGGATGTCGTGCCAAACAAAATACCAATTTTGTTACGGGGGATTTTGGGTTAGATCCCATTTAAGGGGAATTTGTACTTCAATAAGTTATACTTAAGAATTATATTCCATTAAGTCATATTATATATTTTTCACACCAAAATTATCCCTAATATACTATACACTTTTCACCACCGCCAACACCACTCCCAAGCACCATCGTCGTCGCTGCCGCCACCGCCACCACCAACACCATCACCTCCGCTGCCGTCGCCAATACTACCGACGTCGCCGCCACTCTATATTGCCACCACCACCAGATTTGCCAGAGATAGATAAGAAATCAAAAAATTCTTATTCTAAATCTAAAATGTCTAACTTATTGTCATGAATATCTCATTCTGATTATGGATCTGAAAATAGGATATTATTATCAATTGTTCCATTTGTTACGAAATGCCTCAAGACATTCCTTGAACAAATAAGACACTTTATAACAAATGTCGCATTTTTCAAAATGAGACATTTTTTATATAAATGTCTCATTTTTTTGAACAAATAAGACAATTTATTTGTATAACTACAAATGTATCACTATTGTTAAAATAAAACATTGCAAAAAGTGAAACATTTTTTACAACCACCTATCATCACTGTTGGAATAGTGTGAATTCAATTGGCCATTGAATTCCAGAATTCAATATCAGAATTTATTTGCAATTGAACTGGCCATTCAATTGGAAAATAAATTCTGAGAATCAATACCATTGAATGGCTATTGATTCTCCTGTAACCCCCTCCATGATTGAAAGTCTATATAAAGCTAGACTTTTCTGGTTTTCAGCACAGAAAAAAAGAAAAACACAATAGAGGTGAGCGAAGAGAGATACAATTTGAGATTGTAAGTTCAAGCTATAAGAGAGAGAAAGGCAGATGGAGTACGTTCGTAGCCGATCCTTGGTGGTGTTCCAACGATCGTGTCAACCGTTTTA
>JAOTRH010000013.1:8735372-8763324 GCA_034768845.1 Heliamphora exappendiculata | reverse complement strand
TGACTGTCACTTCATCCGACATCACCTTCAAAATGGCACCCTACATCTCCGATCTGTCTCTTCTGAAGATCAACTTGCCGACCTTTTCACAAAATCTCATCCTTCTAGTCGCCTTCGTGCTCTAATTTTCAAATTTCAGCTGACTTCGTCATCTCGCATTTGAGGGGGAATGTTGAAATATTAGATTGATTAGAATATTAGGTTGATTAGATTGAATTTATTCTGATTTGATTTTCTTTATTGTTTATCTCTATTCGCCTATAAATAGACCATATATTGCACTGTTTCAATAGACAGAAAATATATAGAGTTATTTTCTTTTCTCAATTTCTTCAGCGAACAATAAAATAAGTACAAAAAAAGACATATATTAGTATAACGACAACAACTAGATTCGACAATGTTTTTTGACTCATGAACAATAATCAACTAGAAAAAATTTAGATGCTTAATAACTAAACCAGTGGATTGAGATAAATTGTAACTTAAAAAACAAAAAGTTCAAATTGGCCTTTATTAGAGTGCCTTCGTATTGAGTTTTATTCAATTGTTTCATTAAAGTTTTTGTTTATTTAGTCGTTTCACTGAAGTTTCTTCGTGCTAATTATGTATATTCCACATTTCTCTCAATCACCACTAAATGTCTTTTTCTTAGCTTTTTCTCTTGTTTTCAACATGTGCTATTCAACTTTTTAATGCGATCGACTTTCACTATTTGTCATTTTTCTTTTTTAGGTAGATAGTAATATCTATTTTACTGTGCAATTTCCAAGAAGTGATCTATTTAATGCTTGCCTCTTCTTCTTTTTTTCTGGTACAATCAACATGTTCTTTTGGCTATTTGAATCTTCCTCATTAACGTATAGTAAAAACAACAAACTGATTCAAATACATAAAATGGAAGTAACCCTACCGCGAGACCAACAATAACATCTATAAGGCCTGATTGGCTACTAAGACTTTTGGCTTTTTAGCCAAAAAATAAAAAAGCCAACATATTTTGTTTTTAAAAAAGTAAAACAAAAACTAAAAAAAAATTTAAATCAAAACACCAATTCCCATGACATCCTATTCAAAAATTGATTAAAAAGTTAATAATACCCATAATAATTTGTTTGCTACCAATACCAACCTTATATGATCGTTATAATTAACCAAATAAAAATACAATATTATACAATTTGAACAAAAAAAATAAACTTTATATTTTATCAATTAACATTAAAAAGGCTAGTTTAAATGTTAATTTACTAAATGATTATTTTTAATTCAAATATATTTTTTTGACAAAAAAATTAACTTTTAAGTTAGTTATCAATTAAGGACTTAGAGAATTTACAGCTATTGAAAAATGGTACTAATATGATCGTTATTGTACCAAAAATAATTATTTAAAAGAACTAATAGAATAATAATTAAGAACATGTATCATTTTAATAGGACAAAAAGATTGACTCACATATCTTTTATAATTAAAAGTCTAATTCGATTATTAAGAAAAGTATTTGGCATTTGATTAATTAAACACAAAAAATAATAAAAAGGAAAATTAAATGATTTGATTAATATGAAAAGAAAATCGAAGGGTTTGGAATCCACTATTGCCAAGTATTTTTGGAATCCACTATTGCCAAGTATTTTAAACCCATAAAATTTAGTTTCTTCTCGCGATTTAACACGAACCCATTCTGTTGAGAAAAATTAAACAAAATAACCTGTAGGAAAATAAAATATTTTTTCCTCCCCTTGCGCTTAATTAAATGTGATCAGCAATAGCAGAAAAAAAAATCAAACAATTGCACAACACCGATTTTTATGTAGAAAATCCCTAAGGGAAAAAATCACATGACCGAAGTCCGATTCCAAATCTTTACTATGTCAAAATAATGAGCTTACATGATTAACTCTCTAGACATACCCAGAAAATGACAATATCAAGAATAATATTCTCGGAAAAATATCAAATACTGTTACCGTAAGGTAGATTCCAACTGAAAAATAAATTCAAGTTTAGATCTCACCGGTTGATAATCGAAACCGTTGGTTATCAAGAATCAAGCGCCAAGAGTATATCCTTAAATCTCATGACGATCAGATTTCGTTTGACATCCGATCCGTGCACAAAATAGGGCTATTTCTTCCAAATTTCCTTGTCAACGTTGCACGCTGTGAAGCACCACTTCAACTCTCTCCTTCTCAATTCTCTCTCCAGAGAATTGGTTTTTGCTTATGTGACTTGGAGACTTGATTTGCTTTCTGCTGATTGTGTGCCACCGAATCCCTGGCGAGGGATTTATATATATATATATATATATATAAGTTTTTAAGGCTTCCCAAGCCAAAGACATCTAAGCAACGAAAATTCCTAACACAGTTAGGATTGCAAAAACATCCGGCTATTTTTTTTCTTTTTCTTTATAATAAAATTCAATACTAATATAATATATTAGTCCTAATTATATTAGACTTCTAATATAATTGTACCACCCCAAATGGAGTGGACACCAACAAACTCTCCATTCGCCTCATGTGGGGGGATTCATCATACATGCTGTCTCTCTGTAAAAATTATGTTTATCCATGGGAGATGTTAGTTTAGAGACCACTACAGGCTGCAGATTAGTACTCAAGAACATCAAACACGTGATCAGATTTAATCTCATATCCACCGCTCAGTTGGACGATGATGGCTACAAGAACTATTTCGATGATGAAAAGTGGAAACTCAGCAAAAGGTCCCTAATTGTTGCAAAGGGAAAGAAGACATCCAGTCTCTACACTTTTGATGCAACGCTTAGCAAATGAGTAATCAGCACAGTTGAGTAAGACGCCACCACTGAGCTGTGGCACAAACGGCTCGGACACATGAGTGAGAAGGACATGCAAGTTCTAGCTATGGGAGAGCTTCTACCTGAGGTAACGGGTATTTGTTTCAAAACTTGCATCTGTTGTTTAGCTGGTAAACAACACAAAATTTCGTACAATAGAGTCCTTGCATCTAAGAAGTTAAATATCCTAAATTTAGTACATTATGATGTTTGTGGTCCTATGAATATTACTACTATGGGTGGTGCTAGATATTTTGTGACATTTATTGATGACCACTCACGAAAAGTTTGGACATATGCTTTAAGAACTAAAGACTATGTACTAGATGTGTTCAAGCAGCTTCAGGCTAGTGTGAAAAGACAGACAGAAAGATCATTGAAGTGCATCCGGACTGACAATGGTGGTGAGTACCGAGGGCCGTTCCAACAGTACTGTGAAGTTAAGGGCATCAGGCATGAGATGATCATCTCTAAGACACCAAGACAGAATGGGCTGGCATAAAGGATGAACATGACAATCATGGAAATGGTCAGATGTATGTTATAACATGCAAAATTACCAAAGACTTTACGGGGCGAGGCAATGAGGATAGCAGTCGATTTGATAAATTTGTCTCCATCAGCTCCACTTGAGGGTGATGTGCCAGATAGAGTATGGACGGAAAAAGAGATTTTCTACGTGCACTTGAAGGTATTTGGGATCCTGTTGACAAAAAGATCATCAGAAGCACAAACGTCGTATTCTTTGAGGACGAAACCATAGAAGACATGAACAATGAAAAGGAACCAACTACACAAGCACAATATCCAATTGATACAGATCTAGTCCTTCCACCTACCGTGCATAGCAATGACGGGGGGATGCACAAGATAGTGCAGATGCTGATGAGGATACGCCTACAGTTGATGGTACAGTCTCAGAAGAGCAAACAAAGCAAGCTCACATTGATTCTCCAGCAGAGCCACAGTTGAGAAGGTCTACTATGGAGTGTCAAGCCACTAGCAGATATTCACCTATTGAATATTTGATGCTCATAGATGGGGGGACCCCGATTGTTATCAAGAAATAGTTGAATATGAACAGAGAAACGAGTGGATAAAAGCCATACAAGAAGAGGTAAAATCCCTGCATAAGAATCAGACATATGATCTAGTAAAATTGCCAAAAGGTAAGAGAACATTGAAGAATAAATGGGTCTACAGACTGAAAACATAAGAAAGAAACTCACAGCTCAGGTACAAAGCAATGCTGGTTGTGAAGGGATTCAGTTAGAAGAAAGGTATTGATTTTGAAAAAATATTCTCACCTATTGTGAAGATGGCATCCATTTGGACAGTTTTCGAGTTGGCTGCAAATTTTAATTTGGAGATTGAATAGATGGACGTGAAAACAACAGTCCTCCACGACGGCTTAGTGGAAGAGATCGACATGGAGTAGCCCGAGGGGTTCAAAGTCAAAGGCAAGAAGAATCTAGTGTGCAAGCTAAAGAAGAGTCTGTATGGGTTGAAGCAGGCACCGCGGTAGTGGTACAAAAAATTTGATCAGTTCATGGCCAAACACGAGTTCAAAAAGACCGCTTCAGACCATTGTGTGTTCTTAAAGAAATTTGCAAGAGGTGACTTCATTATATTGCTGCTATACGTGCATGATATGTTGATCATCGGTCATGACGTGAGCAAGATTCGGAAACTTAAGAGAGAGTTGAGCAAATTCTTTGCAATGAATGATTTGGGACCGGTTAAGTAGATACTTGGCATGAAGATCACCCAGGACATGAGGAATTACAAATTATGGCTCTCACAAGAAATGTGTATTGAAAAAGTAGTTCAGCTGTTCAACATGGACAAGGCTAAACCTGTAAGTACTCCACTTGCTAGTCATTTTAGACTCAGTTTACAGCAAAATCCGACAAGTGAGAAAGACAGGGCAGAGATGGAAAAAGTTCCTTATTCGTCTGCAGTTGGGAGTTTGATGTATGCAATGGTGTGTACAAGGCAAGACATAGCCCATGCAGTTGGCGTGATGAGCAGATTTTTGTCAAATTTAGGAAGGGGTCATTGGAAAGCAGTGAAGTGGATCTTTCGGTACCTCAGAGGCCCTTTCAAAGTTTATTTATGCTTTGGTCAGGGAAAGCCTGAGTTTCAGGGCTTCACAGACACTGATATGGCAGGAGATGTTGATTCTAAAAAATCTACATCAAGATACATGTTTACATTTGCAGGGGGAGCTATATCATGGCAGAGCATATTGTAGAAGTGCGTTGCACTATCCACCACAGAGGCCGAATGTATTGCAGTGGCAGAAGGCTGTAAGGAGATGTTGTGGATTAAGAGGTTACTACAAGAGTTAGGGTTGACACATAATAAGTATGTACTTTTCTGTGACAGCCAGAGTGCTATTCATTTAAGTAAAAACCCACAATTCCACTCACGATCAAAACACATTGACATGAAATATCACTGGATTCGAAATGTGTTGGAAGAAAAGCTATTAGAGTTAGAGAAGATCCATACCAACCACAATGGTACAGATATAATGACGAAAACTTTACTCATGGATAAACATAAGTTTTACAGGGAGGCAGCGGGTATGATGGATCTCCCTACATGAGGTAGAGGGGGAGTTTGTTAGTGTATGCCCATTTGGAGTGGTACAATTATATTAGAAGTCTAATATAATTATGACTAATTTATTATATTAGTATTAAATTTTATTATAAAGAAAAAGAAAAAAAAAAAGAAAAATAGTCAGATGTTTTTGCAATCCTAAATGTGTTAGGAATTTCCATATGTTTAGAACTCTTTTTGGCTTTGGAAGCATTAAAAGCTTATATATATATATAAATCCCTCGCCAAGGATTCGGTGGCACTCAATCAGCAGAAAGCAAATCAAGTCTCCAAGTCACAGAAGCAAAAACCAATTCTTTTGAGAGAGAATTGAGAAGCATAGAGTTGAAGTAGTGCTTCACAGCGTGCAACGTCGACAAGAAAATTTGGAAGAAGCAGCCCTATTTTGTGCACCGATCGGATGTCAAACGAAACCCAATTGAGATTTTAAGGGTATACTCTCGGTGCCCTGTTTTGCCGCTGTTGAGTCACTGCTTCTCAATTCTCAAAGCAAGAGAATTGGTTTTGTCTTTCTGTGATCTGTCCCCACCGAATTTCCTTCAAAGGGATTTATATATACTAAGACTATTAAAGCTATATACCAAGCCAAACAAAATTAGGATTCTAAAAAGCACATCCGGTTACCTCTCTTTTTTTTTCTTTTTCTTTATAATAAAATTTAACACTAATATAATATATTAGTCATAATTATATTAGACTTATAATATAATTGTACCACCCCAAATGAGACGGATACCAACATGTTCTGGCTATGAGTTTGTACGAGGTTATCAAAAAAATCATTCGATCATAAAACTGGTACAACCTATCTTGAATATGCATATATCATTCGTTATAACCTCGGCACGATACGTCCCATCATAGCTTAGCTTGCTTCATATTCTGATTGAATACAATAACATTCACAATAGTTGCATAACATCGTAATTACAATCACAAAAAATAAAAATGAATACTAGATTAATCATAAAAATCAATTGATAAAAACTCAATGTCTGAACATTATACAACAAGTTGAATCCACAAATGAAAGAACACTAAATCAAAACATAATTTAGATACATGACTAGGGTTTCATCTAACTCCTAGAGTCGGGAGAATTAAACGCTCATGTTGCCACAAGAATCCGAAAGTAAAAAAGAACACTGTTTCATCCCAAGTTTCTGCCTTGTAGTTGCCGTCCACCTCATCTCCTCTTATTTTCTGAAAGTTGGATTCCCTCTTTTACATCACATCTTTTAAAAATTTACAAATTCTGATTTCTGTCTATTCGGATGCTCGTCTAGACGAAAAATTTATTAGTTAGAAGGTTATCCCTGCACACCCGTCTGGACGGTAATATTTCTGTTGAATTTCGTTCGGATGAAATTGTCCATAACTTTTTTTTGATATTTTTCTCCAATTTTTGTGCTTATTTTCTCCTCTCACATTTTTTGATGCTATTTTTTAAAAATATATTAAAAAATATTATGTATACAAAAATTGAATACTATACTAGTGTAAATCACGAACTTAAATGGTGCATTCAAGCACCTATCAGGTACCAATTATGCATCGCTTTAGAGAAATCTCAACTATTTTTTTAAAAAAAAATATTATAGTATTGTGGTGTGGCAACAAGGTGGTAGTGGTGGTGGCGGTGACAGAATCTGATAGTTTTTCTCTATAACTCTGAAAATGTATTTGATGTTTAAAAATTAAAAATATTTATCCCAAAAAATTTCATGTTTTTTTCGTTTACTAGGAAAAACATAATTCTTTGATATTTTCTTATATCGGTTTTCATCATAGTTCATACCAAATATCATAAAGTACAAAAAAATAATCTTTTAATACGTGCTTTTGGAAAATTAAACGAAACCTAACTTGGTAGTTGCAGGACCACACACACAAGTAACCATAAATCATAAAGGTAAGGATGACATAAGAGAGGCGCTAAAACAGACCAACATGAATGAAAATTCTAACACTTTTTGATACATAAAACATTAATTATCTAGAGATAACTTTATGGTGTCCTTTGGTACGTAATTTTAATACTTTCAAAAAAAAAAAAAAACAAGAATGTTAGAATGGTTTCTTTTGAAGTGCTTCCTGACGTCCTTAGATTAGTTAAGGTAATATTTCTCTTGTATTTCTTTGTAAAAATTTCATGATCGTCACTCATTTTTCTTAAATGTCGTCACGTGCCTTTTATTTTAATGTTTGCTTTTATTTCTAACACGTGTTATAATTGCTTTTGTGTCATTTGGTTTCGTTAATTAATAATTTCTCCGTTAAACTACTTCTATTTCTCAATTTCTATAACACGGCCTTATTCATACTCGTCAATTTGAGTACAAAAAAAATTGATAATTTCGTTTAATTAAGTGAACCTTTCTCATTAAATGTATTGTAAGTAAGACAAAAATGAGATATTATGCTTCGTTTAGTAAAAATGTCATTATATAGAAGTAGTTTAACTCTTTCGACGGTAACGTTAAATATTTTATAGTTTACATGAACTCTAGTTGAGGCGAGTTTGCATAGCATGGCTTGTCATCGTAATCCTTTTTTTATACTAGCAATGAACTATATAAAAAAATTTAAAACTATTAAAATGAAAAAATTGCTTATGAAAGAATCAAACTGTGTGTGTATATATTGGTGGTGATGGTAATGGGGTGATGGCGCAATGGTAATATTTTGTCTCAAGAGATTCAAAAAACATTTTTTACCATTAAAAGTGAAAAAATATTTTTTTCACTCAAAGTAACTCTTTTCCCATTAAGGCCCTAAGATGTAAAATGTGTTTTTTGCTCTCATTTTCTACCGTACCAAATACCCAAAAATATGAAAAGCATTTGTTGAAAAACATTTTCTATTAAATCAAACATGTAACTTCAGTAGTTTTCCAAATATGCAAAAGTAACTGTGGATCGTAAAATATTAAGAACAGCTAAAATAGGTAAATACTTTACATTTTAACAACATTTGGATTAAAAAAACTAACCGATACATAAATGCAATTAACTAGAAGGGATGCGATGTTTAACAATTAATAGTGATCGACATAAACCCAAATGCTTAAAAGTAATAATTAATCCAAGAATGACTTTTGTAGAGTATTTCGTGGGGTCCTTTGTTCACTTATTTATCCCACATTTTTTTGTGACAATTATAAAACTCCCATTTCCTCAAATGGTGCTATATTTTTCTCTCATCGTGCACTCTTATTTCATCTTGTTCTATGCATGAAGTCATTTAGTTAATTATTTTTTATTTCCATGACGTGCTCTCGTTTAGTTACTTATTATTTTAGCTTTTTTGGCTTATTAATAATATCCTCCCTACTTAAAATCGCTGTCACATATACAAATAAAATGATAATTCTGTCTAAGCAAATCTACCTCATTAATGTTTAGTGTTAATAAGTAAAATAAGGAGACTTATTTATCAATTTAGTATAATTATAAAAACATCAAACTTTTGTTCAACTCTCTTCATGGTGATGTTAAAGCTATTGTTGTAGTCTATTTTTACTTGAGTTCTCAAAATTATAAATCGAGAAGAGGTATTCATTCTGAAAAATGACCAACTTTTTAGAGATTTTATATTTCTCCAAAATTATGAGGAACCAGAGGAAAAATGAAAGGATTGGTACAATTATTTTTATAATATCACTTATAATTTTTGTAATGTTTATATTGAAAGTAAATAATTTAAATTAATATATAAATGTTATAAAAATAAGTAAGTACTAAACACCTCAGTTTCTTTTAATAATTATTATCAAACAAGCAAGAGGAAAGCAATAATATTCTTATTTATCTCTTGAATAGCTAAATAAGAGCAAGGATAGTTCTCACAATTTTTCTTTTTTATCCTTTGTTTTTCTTCATAACTAATACTTTTTTTTACCCTTTTTCCTCTCAATTCAAATGAAAAATGTCCGAGTTTTAGAACCCTAAACAAAAAAAGAAAAATCACAAAGAGAAAAGGTATGGAAAAAGAGACAAAGGAGAAAAATGGAAAAAAAAAGGGGAAAAGGCATAAAAATGAAAGGTGGAAAGCTTAATTTACACATAATGGAGCTAGCCCTACTGCCAGGCCGGAAATTACTTCAATTAAGATAATTTACAACTCTATTAGAGGGAGAAGCAATTGGCACCGTTTGGAATAGCTTTTCTTCAGCTTTTTATTGTTTTTTTTTCTGGTTTATCTGATATTCTTTGTTTTTGTAGTTTTAGATTTTTTGTTTTTTGTTTTAATTTGCCTTTATAGAACGGATCTAAAAGTATAATTATTTAGTTAAAATTGAAATTTTTTTCCAAAAACGAAAAAAAAACTTACAGCATCTTTAAAATGAATTTTTAAATATTTTTTTAAAATCAAATTTTGTTACTTTTCTAAATTATTGTAACAACAAAAAAATTAAAAGTATCTAAATCTAAATTAATGTAAAAAATTTCAAACGAAAAAGATATATAAAAAAATGTATTTCACACTGTGGGCATTGTCGAAAGTAATAGCTTGTGGGCATTGTCGAAAGTAATAACTTATAGATTGTAGATAAAAAATATAATTTTAACATAAGCTATAAATATTTGAAAATAATGTTGACTTGTAGCTGAAATTAGTTATTTATAAAGAAATAATTATAACTTATAGCAAAAAAAATATTATTTAGAAAAAAATTATAACTTATTACTATAATCTATATTACAAATAAAAATAATTAATGTTGATATTTGTTCTACATTATATTTGTCATATATTTCTCACTCTTCTCTCTTTCTATTTAAAATTTATTTATTTTTCTCTTACTTCACTTTAAAGTAAATGTTTTCTTTATCTTTTAAAAAAAATATATTTTAAATATATATGCATACATATAATTCAAAAATATATAATTAAATTTGTATATTTTTAGTGATATTAGTAGTTTACGGTAAAATTATTTAACTTTTTTACTACATTATTATTCATAATATAAAAAAATTTAATCACTATTTAAATTTATTTTTATAATTAAATTATATTTAAAATGTCATTAAGCACCGATAATTACTAGTTAGTAACAAAAGCTATAAATTACATATTTAAGTAATGCCAAACACGGTCTACAACAAGCCAACAGTGTTCTGGTAATAGCAATCCCCAAATTTTATATACCTCCCTCTCTAACCAAATCGTTTTCGCCACTTCCGCTTCCGGCACAAGCTATTCCCCCGAGAGTCCTTCGGTTACGGTTGCTTTCTACTCATTCCGCCACGCTATTTCGATCGAAAAATCTTTAGGAACTCATTTTCAGTGTTCAATTGGAGCTTAATTTTCGTAAAATCACTCATTCAGAGACTATAATTCTCTCTATCTACTTGTTTGTTTCAGGGAAAATGAGTAGTTTAGTCGAGAGGCTTCGTCTTAGGCCGGATCGGAGGCCCATTTACAACCTAGATGAATGGGACGACGACGCTGATTTTGAGCAGCGGAAACCTGGGGCGCCTCAGCCTCCGCAGAAGATTGAGAGGATAGTCAGAGCTGATGCGGTCTGTTCTTGTTCGTTATCTGTTGTTGTGCTTTCAATCTTGTTCATTTCTTTCGGTGACGTCAGTTTCCGTTGTGGCGTGTTATGCACAATTGGGTTTTGAACTCGTCTTTTTTTTTTCTTTGTTTGCTTGCCTCAGTTCACAATTCTCGAATCTGTCCCCCAAAATGAGATTTCTTGGTTTTAGTCTTTGTTAGACTCCCTGCCCTATTTTCTTCGGTGGGTTTGCCTTACTTGCAGAGGCATTTACTTTTTCACGCGCAACCATTTTACCCGCCATTTTTTCTTGTGTAGATTCAGCATTATACATACAGCTGGGAAAATGATTTGGGGAAGTGTGGAGGGTAACTGAAACTTAATTGTACTAGAAATTTGTGAGATTTTTCAATTGCTAAATGGATTGACGATTCAATGAAAAACTGAAGGATATAGCTTTAAATTTTTGTAAGGGTTGGGTAGTTATTTTCAACACCAATCATTTTGATTTTGTAACCATTTTAGGCCTTTATGAATCTGCGTTGTTAGATCCTGTCTTTCTAAATATAGGTGATCCTTAAAAAAAGGCGCAAATGGGTTGGTTTCTTTTCCCGAGCTTGGCGTTGTTAATGAGCTTCATCAAGCAATTTGAATAGTCTGTTGTTGCGGTGAATAACTTCTTAATTAACTTAATGGCTTAAGGGCTATAACCTCCAATCATTCACCATGCATGAACATAATTCTTTACTGCAAAACAGGACACATTATTTGATTGGACTTCCATTTGAAGTTGAGATTTGCGAATTACAGTAAGAATTGTATGAGCAGTCAGATATTTTCTTTAATAGGTGTTTAGCATGGTTCATGCTTTCCTTTAATTTCGAACCTCAAAGCTTGAAGGTTTTGTAAGAACTTTATGTGACCCATTATACTTCCAAATATTACATCCTTGGAACCTCGTAGGTTGATTTGGAGTGCAAATGGGCCTCTTGAAGTAGTTGTTATTGTTGTTATTATTATAATATTATTATTGATATTTTGTGGACTATGGGTCACAACTCACAAGAAGTTCATTACAAATGATATGTATCAGGCTAGGAGACATAATTGGTTGTTATTACCTTATTGGTGTGCTGTGTAGGGGGGATGAAGAAAATTGTGAACATTTGTTTTTTGCATTTTCCTATTGCTATGGTGTTATGGTGAACATTGTTTAGATTGGTGGAAGTGGATTGGGCTTTACTTTCCTTTTGTGTTTAGATGCTTGAATTTTAGGGGGAGAACTGAGTAGTTCCCGTAAGAAAGCCCAAGCTCTCTGGATATGTGTGTTGTGCACGGTGTGTTGGGTTATTTGGTTAGAAAGAAATCCAATAATTTTGGAGAAGATAGAAGATTAAGAGGGCGTATGGAAGAAAATTCGCTATTGAGCCCCATTTGGGTTTTGTGACTCCTACTATAAGGGGTTTCTTTTGTTTTTGATTGACAGCGATTGGAGAACTGCGCGAGTTTTTAGCTTTTGTATTTTTCCTCAAATCATTTTGGATGATACCTTGCCCTCTTTTTCTATCTTCATTTCTGTTTTATCAATAATATTTCCTTGCTGGTAAAAAATGTCAGAATTTTCTGCAACCCATTAGACATTCAGGATTGCACTTCCTTCCGTAATGTGTATGCCATTGATCCTGATTACTCTCATAGAGATTTCCCTTCTCACAGAAATAGACTTGATTGGTTATTTCTGGAGCATTTTGTAGCCCAGCTCATCATATTTGTGCTTACAGAGTGTGTTGGCTGCGTCAGATATGTGGTTTCATTACAGCCTTTAGGTGCTGCAACTGCATCATAACTACTTTTCTTGTACTGTTCAACTTTCCAAGAACGAAGTTCATGCTTTGGAGCCAAAAACCTGTGCAACTCTCCCATTAAAGTTAACTTATTTGGCCTCTAATTGTACTCTGCATAATTGGTTGCCATTTGTTGATGACCCGGGTATATGGTCCTTCCTTTCTTTGCTGTCTGAATGTTGGGTTTTCCATTTAAGATGGATGAATTGACATGTAGTTCAATGTTGGGAAGTCTCTGTTGGGGTTCAGTAGGTATTTTTTAAACAATTGAAGCAATGTGAAATGTTTCAGAGCTGAATAAGCAGTTCTGAACTGATCTGAAATTTGAGGGTAAATCCGTCAGTTCGGATTGAAGTTGATAGATATGTCTCACTGATTATATTTGCATGCTGTGAGTGGTTCAGCCATCAAGCAATAGGTTTTTCTGACTATAAAGTTTGGCCGTTTTTACGTGGTAGATAGTAGCTACTTATGCTGTGGTGTCTCACTGATTGTAGTTGGCATGACATGAGAATTCAGGTATGTCTGACTTCCAATTTTGGCCCTTTTTAGGTTGTAGCTACTAGCTACTTATGCTGTGGCCAAACACCCGTGATGGAAGAACCATGAAAATCTAATAAATTTCAGGTTATGAATCAGCCCCTTAGGATTGTGAAAAGAGTATGATCCATTAAAGCTCCGCAAAAAATATATGGCTGCTTAAATTTATTGCACACACATTTCATTATTTTTAGATAAATAAGAGACACGTAACAGTGTTCCAAGTTGAACTAGAAATTTGCACCCCTCTTTGGAGGTTCCTCTCAAGCAAGAAGTTAACCAGCAAGAAGTATAATTCTTAGCCAATTCTTAAACCAACATTGCGAGAAATACTGTTTAAGTACCCAAAGCCACCAAAGAGTCTAAAGAGTGGGTGATCTCTATGAAAGCCAGAATGGTCTACATTGATATTTTGGAAGGTTAGTCAGGCAACATAAATTGTGGCCTGGGCTATGTTTCAACAGTGTGGCGAATGAAGAGTGAAAATTCCACGGGTTTAATGTTTTGGTAGTGGATTTGATGGAATAGAAAACCTTGGGTTGTGTCTGAGTGCATGATGGTGATGGTAAGGAATGGCAAAAGGAGATAGTTTCAGGCGAAATACTGTAAAATCCTGGGAGATTTCATCCTCGTGTTGGCAGGTACCATGCTAGGATTGTTTGGACATTTGCTGATATTGTTGATTTGAAATGATTCATTTCCGTTTGCTCTGTTAGTGCTTTTATGTCACAATCTCTCATTGTCTTCGATATTTTTTTTAAATTTTTTTTCTAGAAGACATGCACACTTATATTAACTCAAGTTTCTTCATTATGTTATTTATTTTGTCTATAGAAAGAAGATTTATGTCAAACATGCGGCGGAAGTGGAAACCTTTTGTCCTGTGAAACATGTACATATGCCCATCATCCCAAATGTTTGCTTCCACCGTTGAAAGCTCCTCTTCCAAGCAACTGGAGGTGCCCTGAATGTGTATGGTTCCACAATGCTTTGATGTTGCTAGCGTTGTTAGAATTTTATGCCAATGTAATTCATTGGTGGTAACTGAGTATTAATATATTTTGTCTTTGCAGGCTAGCCCTCTTAATGACATTGACAAGATCCTAGACTGTGAAATGAGGCCTACTGTTGCTGATGATAGTGATGCCTCTAAGCTGGGTTCAAAGCAAATATTTGTGAAGCAATATCTTGTCAAGTGGAAAGGATTATCTTATCTTCACTGCACATGGTAGTTCTGTGGTTAGCGATTACTGTTGATTAATTTTGTCTTAGACTAAAGTAGTTTGGTCACATATAACAAAGACTAGCTGAGTTGGCCATTAGGAAAAGTGATAGGATTAAAGCTATAAAATGGTATGGGGAGGGAAAGCGCTAAACTTACATGGGATGCTGTGGGGGAACAAAGATATTAATGGAGAAAAAGATTCATGGACGGACCCAAAATTGGAACACAAATCTTAGTTTGGTTTGGTTTGGTTAGGTTATTATAAAGGAACCTAGTTAACTCGAGTAAATTATTGCTCCTAAAGTTGAATGTTTTTCTATACAGTTTGCCAACTTCTAAATGCAAACCATTAGGGATGCTTCTAGTTGTGTTTTTTGGTGCTATAATAAACATACATTTTTTGCATTTTTAATATAGAATTTGTTTTCTCTTTGATTCTTTTGCAGATCTTATGTCATGTGTTTCATTTCGTTTCTTTTTTCTTAAGATGCTATAAATTCATCTTCTGTATACTGTATCTCAGGGTGCCCGAGAAAGAGTTTGTAAAAGCTTACAAGGCACATCCACGTTTGAGGACTAAAGTAAACAACTTTCATCGTCAAATGTCATCAGTCAATAACTCTGAAGATGATTTCGTGGCTATTCGTCCTGAATGGACTACTGTTGATCGAATTCTAGCTTGCAGGTTCAACCATCTCGACTTATAACATCTCGTTGTTTGAATAGTGCTCAATTCTAGCATTTCAAACCAAATGGTTTCTCCCTTTCCAAAAATTGAATTTGAGTCAAACTTTGGTAACTCTTGAATTTTAATTTATTTGGGAAACTATATTCCAAAACTTAAGTGTTATGTGAAATCTTGCATTATACTTCAGGTTTAATGATTGAAACATAGAAAGGGATACCCACACGGCTAGCAAAAGTGGCAAAGGAGTGAATCTTGGGATGAACTGTAAACCCAGACATCCTTTTTCTTTTTGTGCAAATCTTTCCTTTTTTTTTTTTTTAACAAAATCATTTGCAAGCCCGTTGTGCCTCATTTCCTTTATAATAATAAAATTTGGAAAACTATCGTGCCTTTAAAAGTGATGGTTTTTATGTGGTCTTTGACTCATGGAAGCATTATTACGAATGGCACCTTTTAGAAAAGGAGATCTAGTCGGTATGTTTGTCTTCAATGGTGCATCACGTGTAAGAGGAAAGAGAAATCTATAGATTGGCCTATTTATACTTGCATTGTCCCTTGGCCTTTGAGTTGTTGGCATTGCCTTTTCTAGTTAATGTATATTTGTTGGTTGTCTCTCACTTCTTATGCACAAATGATTTCGATAGATTTCGGGAGTTTGTCAACAATAACTCCAAGATGCTGTGGAGTTGGGCAACATGTGCTCTTTTTTGGGTAAATTGGTTGGAGCGGAATGCTAGGGTTTTTGAAGATAAATTTGTGCTTTGAAGATTTTGAATCATTTTTTGGATAGTTTGTGCTATTTGTTATCGTTTTGGGTCTCTATTTCTCCTCTATTGAAGGGAATTACACTTTTTTAATCTCTAGGGATTTGAAAGCAATTTGTGATTTGTAGTTTGAATTCTTGTTTAATTGGGATTTCTTGTATTTTTCTTGGTGGGCTCCTTGTTCTCCTTTCGTTGTACGTTTTTCTTATGACTAATAATATTATCGTTTTGTTGTCTACCAAAAAAATACCCTTTCCAATGGTATCTCTCTTTAATTTGTTCTTGGACATTTTTATCAATTGTTTTATTTTTTAAACGATCTTAATTCTAAATCAGTCCAATTATTCTTGTTAATAATTTGTTCATTAGTTTTTTCATGACTTTTTGAGCTTTGCATGAAGAAATTTCTAGTATCTAGTTCCTTCATTAGCTAGTTGATTTGTACTAAGTTTGAACTAAACAACTTGCAACAAAAACAAATTACTCTATCCAAATCTTTTAAACAAACTAGCCATTTTCTACCTTGCATCTTTCCATTTGGTAATTTTAAATGTAATATGTACTTGAAAAATTCCTAGACTTTTCTTCTTTAGGAAAATTTAGATAATTTGTACTAATAAATTCTTGTTTTGTAAATTTGTATAAATGTTTTCCCATTGACCTGGATCATAAATGTTTATATAAATATGATCACGTATATTTATTATACATTTTCATTATCACTATACAGTTTAGTATCCTGCAACTCTTCATCTTTATTTTTTATAATATTTTGTTTATTGCTAGTAAAAACTTATCAAAAACTTCTTTTAGAGATTGAATCAATTATTCTATTATTTTTCTTTTTTCTTTTTGATGTTTGGGGTACCCAGATTCGAAATTTGTAGGAGATATATTTATAATAAATGTAAAAATATATTTGCGAGTAAGACAAAAACAGAAGTGCTAACTTGCACAATCAAAATAATAGAACAATAATGACATAATAACCGTAAGCCTTCACGAACAAAAAACACAACAGTAGAACCTGGTGATAGCTGATGGTCGTTCTTTCCTTGATCTAAGTCACCCCACAACTAACATTCACAATCAAAACACGAAAGTCAATAAATCTGATTTTAAAATTAAGAAAAAATGTGGTCTATTACACCCATAGAAACAAAATATAACTTATGTGCCTATTGTAAAATAAATTTCTAATTGAAGAAAAACGTAGTTCTCGCATCAATATAGAAATCAAGAGTAAACCAAGAGTATAGTTTTTTGATTTTTTTTCCCTTTTGATACTTGTAAGAGATAGGTTGTTTTGAGAAAAAGAGGGAGAGGGAGAGAGAGAGGTGTTAGTTGAAATGCGTCTTTTTGTTTGCTGGAAGGAATGTAAAAAGATTTACTTTGCTTCCTTTTTGATTGCCTAGTTTTTTAGGCTTTTATGTTTTTTTATTCTTGATTTCCCCATCGGGGAATCCATATATAGAATATATTTGATATATGGTGTGAGTCCCTAGATTGTTGACTTCTCCAAGTTACCAAAAAATAAAATGCACTAGAATGGAAATAATGATGGTCAAGGGTGCAGGTTACCAAGAAAAGAAAATGCATCAAAATGGAAAAAGTAACAAAGAAGAAATTGTATTTGAATGGAAAAAGTGGCTGCAGGTTATGAAAGAAGAAAGCTAAGCTATAATAGCCTAAAAATAAGTGAGGCCTTTGCTGTAACAGAAGGCCTAGGCATGCACACAAGCTGCCCATGGCATGAGTCAGTTTGCTCCTAGCCAACAGTGATGGATGCCCATCACTTCTCTTTCTTGAGCCGCACACCATACAAAGATCGCCATCTTGGATGTAGTCTGAATATCCCTAAATAGATTTCCACAAAAACTCCTGCTTTCCACCTCCATGCAAAGCCTGGTAGAACGATTTATTCTTGAAGTATGTTGACGGGGAAATGGTCTGCCTCAAAGTTCCTCCCCAAACGCCAATCCCTGCATCCCATACAGCCTTTCCAAAAAATATATGAGCTTGTCCACCTCTCAATCTTGGACCTCCCTCCTGAAAACAATATCCCAAACTACTTGATCGCCATCCCTCCGAATGTAATCAGTTACTGCAACATTCCTCTTGCTGCCAAGTGCCAACCTAGACATGCTTTCAGTAAATTTTCTCCACCACCACTCGTGGGACTATAATTTAACCCGACTTCTATCCCCACCTGCATAGTCAAAATTTTCAACAACTCCTTCCACACCTTGATGCCTTGCCAAAAACCTACTCCATGCAACATACCCACTTCTAATGAAACCTAAGACCCTATCCAGACCCACATTTTGTCACCACCACCACCACCATCACCACCACCACCTTCCTCTCCATCTCCGTCTCTCTCACAAGCAAACCTCCATCACCACTTGCCCAACAGCGTTTGTCGTCTGATTGGAAGTTTCAACTTCCTGATGCCAATGCCCAACAGTGTCCTGGTCAACCAAATGGTACTTTTAACTCTTTTTCCATCCCACCCCATAAAAGGTCCTCTGCATCTTCTCTAGCCTCTTGGATACCTGGAATAATGAACGAGGACATGAAATGTGTCGGCAAGCTGGACAACGTGCTTTAATAAGCGTGAACCTACCATCCTTGGATAAATACTGCCTCTGCTATCCTACCAGAATTTTTTGAAAATCTTTCCACAATTGAGTGCCACTTCGCCTTGCCTTTAAAAAATCCCTTTTCTATATTACTTTCTTGTTTTCTAACTGTAAAAAAGAATGTGGCTTGTATAAAGAATACTAGTGTTGAGCAAAAGTACTCTGCATTGTAAGTGCAAAGTGCTAGTAGGGAGAGTCTATTATCGTAGTCTGGACTCTGGAGACACTCATATTTGATTCTGTTGATGCATTCTTCTGCTATAAATTGGCAATAGTTATCATGTTCACGACATATATAAGTGTGGCCTTGAGAGCTTTAGTAGCATTCATTAAATTTGCAGGGGAGATGATGACGAGAAGGAGTATTTTGTTAAATGGAAAGAGCTTCCCTATGATGAATGCTATTGGGAATTCGAATCAGACATTTCTTCATTTCAACAAGAAATTGAGAAATTTAACAAAATTCAGTCTAGGCGTCGTAAACATTCGTCAAGTAAGCAGAAGAGCAACAATCATGATCCCACAGAATCAAAAATAAAACAGAAAGAATTTCAACACTATGAACACAGTCCTGAATTTCTTTCTGGAGGTACATACTCAGTCTGATATTTACTTTCCATGCCTGGTCATGATGGTGTGTAATTTCTGGTTTAATTTTACCGTTTTAATATCCTAAGTGCATTTTGATGTAAATGAAGGCTCACTTCATCCATATCAGCTGGAAGGGTTGAACTTTTTACGCTTCTCTTGGTCCAAACAAACACATGTGATACTTGCTGATGAAATGGGCCTAGGTATGTTCCATAAGTTCTGTTTTATTTTTGTTTTTACTTTTTCTTTTCTTCTTGAGTTCCTTTTTGCGTGTAAATGGTTTAGATACGTATTGCTATTTATTTTCACCTGAATAGAACTTTAGTGTAGGTGTCACTGTTACATCACTACCATTTGCAGTGTAAGTGCCAAAGTATAGTATGTGGAATAATCAAAGTAGGGCTTGCCACTCTTTGATCCATTATTTCGATAACTAGAATTTGAATAACTATAAAATGAAAAGTAAGTGTCGGAGTGTTTCTAATACCCATATGCTTATAACAAGGAGGATGAGTTTTTATCATTAAAATTCTAAGTATGTTGGCTTACCTTTGAATGCAGGGAAAACAATACAGAGCATTGCATTCTTAGCATCACTTTTTGAAGAGAACATCTCTCCACATTTAGTAGTTGCACCACTCTCGACGTTGCGTAACTGGGAACGTGAATTTGCAACATGGGCACCTCACATGAATGTTGTATGTACCTGCTCTTTTCACCTTTTATTAAAATCAGTTAGCATCATGACATCAATAATGTTACTTGCTGCAGATTATGTACGTTGGCTCTGCCCAAGCTCGTTCCGTTATTAGGGAGCATGAATTTTACTTTCCCAGAAAGAAGAGCAAAAAGAAGAAAACTGGTCAAAATGCTGGTGAAAGTAGGCAAGATAGGATAAAATTTGATGTCCTCCTAACATCGTATGAAATGATTAACTTAGACACGACATCATTGAAGCCTATACAGTGGGAGTGTATGGTAACTTTCTTTTGCCTCGTTGACTACTTTGCTAATCTACAGTATGTTTCTTGCTGCTAAAAGATGCTGACCGACATTTCTATATAGATTGTTGATGAAGGTCATCGTCTCAAGAACAAGGATTCGAAATTGTTTTCTTCATTGAAGCAGTACTCTAGTAAACATCGTGTCCTTTTGACTGGAACACCCCTTCAGGTTTGTTGTCAACTCCACTATTATGCTCGTGGGTACTATTAAAATCTAGTATTTCTTTCCTGTAACATGTTTACTGGTGGCATATCCATGCATTTGATGGCATTTTCCATTCAAAAATTTTCCCCTTAAAGTAATGATGCTCTCTCTTCATTGACATTTAAATTAGTTGATTGTGACGATTGAGCCATCACCCCCCCGGGTCGTTATGGATTTTGACCCTAGCCTAACCAATTCACCCATCACCATAAAAACACACACCTCCTACCTCATTGTACTAGAAAGTAGAAACCCCGTCTCCTTGAAACTTCTCCTATTGTCCAAATATCTACTACCCTTTGTCAAAAAAAACCAACTGTTTCATTACATACACCATTTCCTCTCGGAATCCTCGACGAATGAGGTTGAAGGTCTTCAGCCCTAGATTATTATCTTCGCTGCAGAGAGAGCATCTTTCTCTTAGGGCACATTTGTTTTCCGGACTGATTTTGGGGAGGATTAGTAAATATGGGATTGTGAACGAGGATAGAGGGAGCATGGGCGGTCCACGGGATAATAGATGGGATTATCATTATATATACCCTTGTATAAGTTATATTATGTATGGTTATAGCGGGATAAATAATGTGAGAAAGCAATGGGGATTATTTTTATCCGTTGAATGAAGAATTATGACAATTTGGAATGGGGGGGCTATGGCTAATACCGCCTTTCATATGGTATTAGCTAGTCCCCTATTTGGGGGACTAAATTGGATCCTAGTACAAGACCTCTTCTACTACCGGATGCAACATACGCTGGCTATCTAATCCAAGGAACATGTGGGGTCCACATGTTCCCTATTCCGTATCCCTAATTCCCCATCTCTAATCTTGAAAACAAACGAGCCGTTTAGCTATTATGCTTGGTTCGTACTCAATTACTTATCATGGAATTAGTTAGCCTTTCCACAAAAGATTCCATGTTCTACTAGTCTTCCATTACCTAGAAATATTGTTGAAGAAATATGGCATCACCTTTATGATTTGTATCGTAGCTTGATCTGGGGAATTAAATGAAGGCCTCTTCAGTCACATTATTTGTAATAAGAGATTCAATCATCATGATGTGGTAGAATTTGTAATCCACGAACTTACTACTCAAATAACATATCAAATTTCCCATATATTGATTTTCCAAGCAAATACTCCTGTCGTTGGATTCATTACCATAACTGATGAACTATAAAAGCAGTTCTCGAAGTCAGAATTCAGGTTATATGAACAGAAAACTAACCAACTGAAGTTACTATACCCAGATTTGTGAATGCACAAAGCTTCTGTAAATAGGCACAATCAATGATACTGACCTGGAATTCTTGGATCCTTAATGTGGAAGCAAACTGTTTCATCACATTAAATTGCTTGAAAACAAGGCTCATGAGCTCCACAAAAAGTTGTGTGGATGGTTTTATGTGCAATTCATATGGTTTGAACATCTATGAATTGCTGCTTATTGACTCCTGCCTGATACTGGTTCCTGTGAGTCGAGGAGAAATAGAAGAAAAAATGTGAAAAGGAAGAAAAGGTAAAATTGAAATAGTAATGACGAAGAAAGGAGAAAAAAGGGACCTGCCTCCCAATTGAATGCTTTCTAACTATGTGTGCGTGTGTGTAAGGTTTGATTCTGGGTTTAGCACCCACTGTATATGAGTCGTAATTATTAAGGAATCAACAATGAAGAGTTGATTACTTGCATACCCTGTTATTTTAAAAGCTTTTAAAATGATGTACTCTTCTAAATATTTGCAATTATGCTGGTCAACAGAAAAGAAAATAATTTGTGCTGTTCATGAAATCTTAACTTCTTGAAAACTTCAATGCTGATACTAAATTTTCTGTAGAGATGGATCAATTTATCAGACTTCATGCCATTTAGAAAGGTCTTATCAGAGCATCAATCTCTATAACTATTGGGATCTGTTCGGCTTCAAAATACCATAAAGTGTATCAAAGCATGCGTGCCATCCAGAATCATTGATTAACGGGTGTAGGTGGAACAATTGAGGCTCACATGAGGTGGATTTTGTGTCTGCCCATGTTGCCTGTATGCACTCATGACTCATGTTGTCCAATGCGTAACCAGTTACAATATGGCATGACTATGTGTTATTTTGGTAAGTTAGTGATATAAGGTGAGACTGCAAGATTGACACATAATCTTAATATGGGAAGCTTTACTGGTTAACGTAGAGATCAAAATATATTATGTAATTGTGTTGGAGAGCATTAGTTTCTGGTTGTCCATAAAAATTTCTAGGGCTTTATAGGTACACATCGTTGTCAGAAAGTGAATTTAGACATTAAAAATGGAGATTCAAAAGTTATATTCATAAGAGCATTAAGTTTTTTCTCTCTCTCTCTCTCTCTCTCTCTCACGTGTGCGAGAGCTTGCTGTACATTTTGTTTCATTTGTTTATTTTCTTCCTTCATGTTCTCTTATCAAATATTAAAGTTGTATGTAACAACTTTTGAACCCTCCCTCTTGAAGCTCTTTTACTTCTTTCTCTGTATCCCTCTTTTTGTGGTCCACCATTTCCTCTCTTCTTCCTCTTTCCTTGATTCTTTCCCATTTTTCATATATGATTTATTCTCGAAAATAAATTTCTTCTTTCTTTTATTAGACATCGCAACCCACAAGGTTTTATCAATGTATTTTTTTTTTCGTGTTATTATGTTTGATTTGTTATAGTTTTGTTTTCTTTCCTAACTCTGAAGTATGATAAGATGAATATTTCATCATGTTACCGTGGCAATGAAAAGGGCAAATTTTATGCTATCTAGAAACCCTATAAAATTTAAGGATTTGGTTTAGGGTTGAGGTTGATTGGAAAATGTTGAAGGATTTTCTTAAGTGATGCAGGCAAATGCTTTCTCCCTCCCTCACTCCCTCCGTCCCTCCTTCTCCCTCTGACTGTAGAAACTTTGTATCCAGCTTAAAAGCTTAAGTTGTTAGGAAATAAGCCCAACAATGTATATCTAGCTAGCTATCCAACACTCCATTCACGTGCGATCCCGTCTTGCATGTAAAAAGATTAACAAACTGAACTGAACAAGTGCGCTAACACATATACGACATAGCGCACAAAAACGAACATAACAAGAAAACAAATACATATAAAGAGATATGAACCCAAGACCACTTAGAACCAGAGCTCTGATACCATATCAAAGCACCAATCGTCCCAAAAGGTTTAGCTAGTAGGTGGAGAGATCTCAACATTATATTAAGTGATTACTTATTCCATACCTAAACAATGTGGGTTTGAATACTCTAATATCCCCTTAAATGTAGCCACTTTTTAAGGACTGTCACTGTGTCATATGTAGCCACTTTTTAAGGACCGTCACATGTAGCTTTTTTTTCTTTTTTTTTTTTATCATCACGTAGCCTTTTTCTTGGGTCTGTCATCATGAGGTGTATGATTTTTTTTAAGTGGGTGGAATGATTCCCATTCTGATACCATGTTAGAAACTTTGTATCCAACTTAAAAGTTTAAGCTATTAGTAAATGGGTGCAACAATGCATGCCAAATTATCTAACAATTTTTCCTAGAAAATTTTGTTTGTATTAGTGTGGGCATGTGTTGTATCCTAGGATATATTTCCTTAGTTTGGGAATTGGAATTGATGATATTATTGTGCAACTTCTTCATTTCTTTTTGAAGTTGTAATTTTGATGATGTAACTTGGCTAAAGTTCTTGATGAAGTTTAGTTGTTAATATGTTTCATAAGTTACTTTATGCGCCCAATTCCCAAATAATTATCTCCATGGTTTTGTGGGGCTTTTGTTGTTGATGCCAGGGTTTTGGGGCCAAGATGTTAGAAAATATTGATTTATAATTTAATCAATGAAACTGGCACGTCAGGTTTCTATTTAGCCTTGAATGGTTTGGAAGTCTTTTATTTTATTTTGTCTTATTGGCTACAGTGATGATTAATATACCACCAGGGCACTTACTATTGTCACATTCATGTGAATTGCCAACCGATACTATTCTGGCTATGATCCTAGAAGATTCAAATTCCTCTGATTTTTCTGAAGGAGAAGATAACTTCGATTTCGATTACTTGGACGTTGAACCCCTTGAATTCTTTCACATGGGTACCTATATCCTAGCCTCACGACCAATTCCTTTGGCAAGGTCCATATTCTTCTTGGAAAATAGACCCATTCCGGTCATTTCTCTCTTTGAAACTGGAGCTGGGTGCTTCCATTATGGATCTTTTTATCTCACTACCTCTCATTGGGAATCCTGCTATTGCCCATTCCAAGCTGCAAGCGGAAAGCTTTGTCATCAGTCTCATAACCCATCTTAATCCAATTATTCCTTGGATGTATGGTGAAACATCAAGTTTATAGTTCATAACAGATCCTCCATTCCCTCAAGAAAGTGTGTTGGAATCCGAGTTTTTTTTTTTTGATTAGGAAATCCAAGTAGTTTGAAATACAAATTTCGATGGACCAAACTTTATCATCTTTATTCTTTTGAAACCCTATCCATGAACTGCAATCTTGTTGTGCAGAGCTCTTGTGCCAGTTCTGATTTTGATTTTCTTACTAACTGTTAACTTTGTATCATTACACTTCAAAACTAGTGAGGATATAAATCCCACAAAAGCCAGTCATCAGGGAATGCACCTAGATCTCGACCAGTTGGCTCTTCAGGAACTTTATCAACTACAGCAGGAAGGTCTCATTGAACCAACTACCTGTCAATGGGCTTATGAAGCTTTCTATATCAACATGGGAGCAGAACAAGTTCAACGGAAGCATAGATTGGTCATTAATTATCTGTCTTTTAATAATCTTTTAATGGATGATAAACCCATCTTCCCAAATGGGAAGTATTGTTCCAAAATCTGCCTCATGCTCAGATCTTTCCTAGTTTGATCTCAAAGAGGTTTTATATCTAACAAACTAAGTATTGGCACTGCAATAGGATAGTTGATGCATACACTTTTTTGTATAGATAGGTTTCCATTGGATATTGCTTCTAATTGGTCCAAGCTAAGATAGGGTCAATAGTTATACTTTTCTTATTTGACAGAAGATGAGGAATCAAATGGCTAATCCAAATACTCACATTTAAATGCCATTTCTGCACTTTTGCTAATTGTGCTAGAGTGATCTCAGTTCCTATGAACTATATTTTGCACACTGTATTTTGCTACCATGGCTTGAACAGTATCTTGCATGCTAATGTTTCATTTATATTAAGTGACAACCTATTTGCTTCCTATTTGAGTAATATATTTCAAAATTTAATGGAAAATACTTGTTAGCTCTATACTTGTAGACAATTAATTTTTTCTTTTTGATTAGTTACTTGTAGACAATTATATAACTTACTATCATGCAGTTTCTCTATACTTGTAGACAATTAAATTTTTCTTATTGATAAGTTACTTGTAGACAATTATATAACTTATTATCAAGCAGTTTGATGTTTTGTGGTGAACTTGCTTGTGACCACTTGTTGATGCATTTTAGAACAGCTCTATACTTGTAGACAATTAATTTTTTCTTTTTGATAAGTTACTTGTAGACAATTATATAACTTACTATCATGTAGTTTGATGTTTTGTGGTGAACTTGCTTGTGACCACTTGTTGATGCATTTCAGAACAATCTGGATGAACTTTTCATGCTCATGCACTTCCTTGATGCTGGGAAGGTTAGTGTTCGTTCAGTTTTATATAAGCCAATGCTGCCAAATTAGATGGATTACAAGAATCAGCACGTAAGTTTGAACTGTATTCTCAGATTATTTTACAAAGTAATATTTGCAGTTTGGAAGTTTAGAGGAATTCCAGGAGGAGTTCCGGGATATTAATCAAGAGGAGCAGATCTCAAGGCTTCACAAGATGTTGGCCCCCCATCTGCTTAGAAGTATGATCCTGAAAATCAAATTTTGTTTTTGTGCTCTTCAACTTCTTGTGTTGTTGAATTTACAAAGGTTCTCAATCATGCTAGTAATTTTTTGTCTCTAAATTAATGAAACATCTCTGTTTCTTTCTTCGTTGATAAGAAAGAAAAGCATAGTGTTGGTCATAAAAGAAAATGCAGAAGAAGTTGCAGAAGTCCTTTGAAGGGAGAAAGCACGGAAAAAGGGTTTAGCTGCTACCCTTTTACCTTAAAGGCTTAAGCTGGTTAGTGGTATCATAAAGCTTTCAGTAGGTTTAGATGAAAAATGGCTGCTCAAAGTTGCAACATGGATTTAATGGAACTTCGAAGTTTGAGTAGGATGGTTTTTAGGAGAAACATTGTTTGAGAACATCTTTTGTTTTCCTTTCTTCCAGCTTTAGATCTAGCAATGGCTAGTCATAGAGTAGGCAACAAAAATTGGAGTTGAGAGTGTTTTAAGTTTCAACAGTTGCTTTGTGTTCTCGTTTTGGAAAGATTGTCTTGAGGTGGGCTCTAAGAGACTTGAATTGAAACAAAATACTTGGGGGTAGATTGTCTCAAGGTGGGCTCTTGTAACAGGTGTATTGGCCGTAATGGGCAAAAATGGTAGTAATATGCACTACGTATCAGTTGTATCGTCAACACGTGTGATTTTTTGTATTATCGATTTTTTGTTGTGGAACCGAATCGGTACCAAAAAATACCATTATGTATCAGTCGATATAATACATAACGTTTGAGACGACAAGTAACGGCCAATATTTAGATCCCTGCTCTGGTGCTTTCGGATGGAGGGAGTTTTAAAGCCTTTAGATGGTTGTTTGACACTGTGCTTGTTGGATTTTGTGATTGCTCAAGTGGTGAAAGTTTTTTGGAGATTTTTGTATTATCTACAAATTTTTTTTTTTGAAAAATGAAAAGAGGCAAAAAAATTAAAGAAAGGCCTAAAGGGATGTCGCGAAGGTTAAGAGGAGGATGAGTAACAAATTTTGTCTCGTAACTTTAAATCTTGTAATTTTCTCCCCAACTAAATCACTGACACTGTAACATAATTCACGTAATACCAAATATCTCAAGCTTTTTTTTTTGGAGCCAAATTCCCTATACTTGTAAAACATATGAATATTGTATGGAGTTAGTGATCCATTTCTGCCATGTGGAATAACTTACCCCACAAAGTCAAAGCTGTGGGGCAATATAAAAATAAATGGTTTTGATGCATTTGTGTTAGCATTCACAATTTCATTTTCAAACTATTCAGCAAACACTTCTATCAAATCATGTTTAACAACTTCCCAACAGTCTTGGACAATAGCCATGCCAAAACGATAAGGGCTAAGGGCTTAGATAGTCAGAGATTCGTGTCTTTTGCATTTAGAAACGGCAATTTTAATTTCCACTATTTCAAAAAACCTCTGTAACCATCTAGACCTATCCATCTCCAAATCCTCAATGCCTGGTTCTTCTATCCAATTAGAGGAATACCACCTGAATGAAAGTTGGAAAAATCTCACCAACAAATTGTGGTCTTCCCGAATCCCAGCATTCCTTAACGAAACTCCAATCCTTTAGCAATCCCCTC
>JAOTRH010000013.1:8708261-8725825 GCA_034768845.1 Heliamphora exappendiculata | reverse complement strand
CACACACACACAAAAAATAGATCTGGGAACTTTGGTCTTTGATTTTCTTTGAAATGCCTTTGGACATTAAGACGATATGCTGCTGCCCCCACCCGTCGCCTTTTTTATTTGTTGAAGGCCATGAAACTACACTTGCCAGATTATAACCTTTTGTTAACAATTGGCTACACTAAATGCATAGGCTGTCAGAAAGCATTGTAAATTTGTAATAATCTCTTTGATGTCATCACGCTTTTCTCATGGTCTGTTGAAGTATCATGTAGTTGTGGAATGATTCCAGTGTCATGTATTCAGAGAACATTATAATAATCTCTTCAATATCATGGATGCTTTTGTCATGGTCTATTGAAGTATCCTGTAGTTGTGGAATGATTCCATTGTTCTGTTGCACATAAACGTCCGGCACGCCATCTTATTCCTTCCACATGTACCTTGCAATTTCAATGTGATTCAGCAGAGCCAGATTGCACATTGAGATCCGATGGTGCACCCACTTTCCAGTAGCTAGTGGAGAAAAGAAGAAGAAATAGATTCGGTAAAATACGTACAATATCAAAGGATTTGAGGAATCATTTCATATAACCCCAAGGTGTAGATCATTTGTTAAGTGAGGGAGGTATTGGATTCAACTTCTTTCAACCTCTATGGGCTACCTGTACAAGATAACTATAATTCTCACGGGTCTTGACTTTGTTCGGTATATGTGTGTTGCGTGACATACATATGCCCAAAGTTTCTCTGCAAAGGGTTCCTAATCATAAAAAAAAATGATATATGAGAAAAAATAAGAAGGAATCATTTCCTATGGAGGACCTTTTGCGTACTAGAAGGGAATTGTCTAGTTTGGCAATATAAGATCCCCGTGAATTGAGAGTTGCTCCAAAACTCAATAACTTGAGTATTTGGGGTTATATATAAATGGATTAACATGGATGATTGTTTGAATTGATATTCAAGATGTGAAAACATTCGAGCTATTTTTTAGTGTTTTTTTTTTTTTGGGAATTATATTCAAAAGGTGCCTATGATACTTTTGGAATCTTGATTCGTCCATCATGAAGTTCTTTGTGTAATGCTTTTATGATAGCAACAGATGATGTTGTAACTTTGATCTGCAAATTCTACTAATGTTTATTGGAAAAGAGCATCTTGCATGCCGGTGCTTATGCTGTCCATGATTTAATTGCAGGAATTCAATCGGCTCCGCTCTAGCCTTCGAGCTAAGAAAGAGCATGCTTCATTGCTTGAGGATTTCAAGGAGTTTGATAGGACAAGATTAGATCTGGAAGATGACGGTGGGTCTTATGAACAGGCTCTTGTTAAGGAGCATGCATCCATCAGCAGAAGTACAGGGCAGGTACCTGGAAGAAAGTCTTATTGGCATATAACTAGATTTTTTATATCGCCTTTCCACAACCTCGCTTTTTCATTATGTGTTTTTACTTCTATATGCAATGCCGTGCTATACCACTCTAGTTTATAACCTCTTTATAATTTTTTGTATTATTTTTTGGGTCTTTGTTTTTGTCCCTAACTCTTGAGTTAGCTACTGTTGGCTCCATTCCTGGCTAGAGTTGAATCTTACACCACCTTCATTTGGTGGAGTGGGATATACCACTTGAACTATGAACTTTACGTTCTTAATTGCATGTAAATTATCATGATCCGTTATGTAGCAAGTTGAATACTTCTTGTGTTTTGTTGAGTAATGTTGGAACACTGTCTTACTTTTCATATTTACTTCACTACTGTATTTCTAAATTTATGTCGGAGTCGTCTGATTTCCAACAATTCCTAACCATGAAATTTTTCTCCTGGAAATTAATTAAGAGATTATGAAATGGTTGATGGAGAGATCATGGAAATGAGAAAAGCCTTGTGCCCCTGTAAGATAATGCTTTCGTTTTTATGCTTGGTTATTAATGTGTAAATGAATGCACGAAAGAATTAATAACTGGGAAAGGATGGACTAGTAGTCATGACACTTTTATCTTGCTTGAGGTGGGTGAGTGGTGCCTAAAGTTTTTTACGATTCATATGAGAGGCTCTGCAAACTGTGTTTTCAGACAAGAAGTGAAACTTGATATAAAAAGAAAGGAGATTGCAAGCAGACAGAGGGAATCTTACACTGAGTGGTAGAAAACTTATATTACATAATAGGACTCTAATCTACAGTCAGACCTAAGCACATACCATACTCGTGTTGTCTTGTGTTGTGAAATAATAGGTCCCTATTCATTTTTCATGTCATCCAAGTAGTTATGCGAGTGATGAGACTTATAATAATAATAAAAAAATAAAGTTATGTGATTGATGCGGGCACCCCCCTCCCCAAACCACCCGCTCGCACCCTCACACCCCACAAAGCTTATAATAGACATTAAAGGATAAACTTAAAAAAACAACTAATTAAATAGTCTGAGCAAATAAATTAAAATAAGTAGGGAACTTATAGAATATATAATCTAAATCTAGGCAACATCAAATTGTCACTACCTCAAGGGAGGTCCATGATATTTTTAAAACTGTAAGCAATATGTTAGGGTAGGTTCCTTCTTCCTTGTTCACTCTGAAAAATTTGTTCCTGTTCTTTTATCTATGAGCTCCCTGTTTTTTTTGTCCCTTTTGTGCATGTACATATTTTTTGACACTATGGTTTTGTTGCAGATGGATTCTGTGATTTCTCAAGCACAAGAGACTTTTAGGACACTCATGTTTCAAAGATCAACATTTGGAGGCATCAATTCAAAGCTTAGCAATGTTAGCAGCCGACTTCCGACGGTATGGTTGTATTATTATACTTGATTATGTCATGCTGTTGATTGGATGCTTGTTTAAAAAACTCAAGGAAAAGTGGTTTTAGCATTTTGGATTCTGTAGCATTTGAATGTACGAGGTGCGTGAAGAAGCCACCAGATTAAAACAGAATTTTCTATTGGCCATGGGACCCTTCAAACTGCTTCCAAGAGAAAATTCATTGAAAATTCTAGGGATACATAATGGCACTGGAGTTGTTTTGAGTACTAAATATGATTTTGTGCCTATGGATATCATAACTTGACAGTTCAATTACTTCTATCAAACTTATTAATTCTTAGGTTATTTAATTTTGCAGGTGAATCATATCCTCTCATCAATAAAGAAGAAAAAAGCCATGGACACTATCATCCTTTCTTTAGTTGCTTCTGTCTGCACATTTCTCATTTTGATTTATTGGTTGACGAAATAGAGGTAATGTTGTGGTTTTGTTGCAGAGCCTTGTGGCAGGTCTTCCATTATATTGTTTGCAAATACCCTGCTTTTGTCAATGAATTTGATATTCTTTATATATATCATTGTATATGAGACAGCTTTATGCAACCTGTTGGTGCACAACAAACCAGTTCATGGGTATCTTGTTGTTAAATGTCAGTAAAAATAAATAGTGTAACCAAAACATCATGACCTAAGCTTCTGTCACGTTCTAAATCTCTGGAAGAAATTCCATCACTGATGGTGAATGTCTGTTTTAAAAGCCTGTTGATGGGGGGAGGTGCTAAATGTCTGTTTTGAAGGCCTGTTGAAACGAAGGTCAGAACATGGTCGGACTTCTATATGATATTTTATTATTTCAACTACAATGGTATCTGCTCCTGCTTGGGACATGAGGTTACTTTGGCGGCCAATTTAAATGAAATGCTATATTTGAGTTGTGTTTTTGTTTTGGAGATGTAGTAGGTAGTTGAAGGTATTGCATTGGTTACTTTGTGGGAACTGAAGTGTTGATAATTGATGTTGATGAAGAACTATGTCAAATGGTATAACAGGAAAGTGATATCAAATGTGCCCATGGAGAATTCTTCTAGGCTGCATTCAGTTGTGTAGAGTTCCTGTGAAGACTAGATTGTATTTAGTTCAAACCTATCCTATGTTACATAGACTATAAAGTATCCGTGTCGGACGCTCGACACTTGAATAATAATATAGGATATGTATCGGATATATTAAGTTGAACATTCACCTATAAAACATGTTTAATTCAAATCTATCATATATTACATAGGCTATAAAGCACTCGTGTCGGACGCTCAACACTTGGATAATAATATGAGATATATATTGGATTTATTAAATTGAACATTTACCTATAAAACATATTTAGTAATTCGAGTTTCTTATAAAACTATACATAAACTCCCATATTATGCATATAATATTTAATAGAAACTTGTAAACATCATTTATCCAATAAAATAAAAGAATTATATGAAAGAATATGAATATTTTGCAGTGTCTCAGTGCCTTTGATATGGGAATAAGAAGAATGCAACACTTAGTCACATATCTGACACCCGTATTAGAGTCCATGTAACATAGAATCTGACCTTTAAACTAGTACTACTTTTGATCCCAATTGTAAGTTACATTTTTGAGATTCCAAATGCAGCTTAGAAGTAAATTCCCTTTGCTTCACTGGTTCTTGGCCTCAAGCATTTAGATCTGTTTGGGGCGGGGAGGGGAGGGGCAAACACAAGGGACAAGCTACTAGAATAAGTAGCAACGAATAAGAGAGAGTGTGAACGAAAGAGACTCCACAACTTCTAGTTGTTGTAAGTGAATGAGAAATATTTCAGATAATTCACCTTATAGGATGAAGGTTAGAATTGTTGGGATACAGGTTGTTGCAGGTTTAATGACATTTTCCCTTGTTTCTGACAGTCAACCTATGGAAATTGATTCTCTTTGATGCAGAATACAAAGGACTATTTACAATAATATTTTAATTATTTAATATTTTATTTTATTTTATTTAAGATTCTAGATATATTTTAAATAAGGCTTATTTTTATTTCCTTTTCATTAGGAGGTTTTATTTTTATTTTCTTTTTATTAGAATTCTAAATTATATTATTTAAATTTTATTTTAATTTCTTAGGATTGTAATTTTCTTTTTATATTAGGGTTTTAAGTCTATAAATAAGAGGCTCAAATAATATATTAAGGAGAGTTGAATTAATAAAGAGCTGAAGTTTTAGATGAAAATCTTGTGTTAGGGTTTTCGACCTATTCACCATTTTCATCATCTCCACCGCTTGTTGCATCAATTGGTATCAGAGTTTGGGTTTGGGATTTCACATCCCTTTCTTCTTCTTTGACTCCTTTCTGCAGCCAAAGAAACTGTTATCGCTATTCTTCCTACATTGGCGCCAGTTGTTAACCATCGACGTTTCGCGCCACCACCACCATCAATCATCATCTCCTACCCCGTCACCACTACTGGCGCCGACACCTCCAAGGTCGCCACTACCTCCCTCTTTCTCCTTGTGTCGTCCATCCCTCTCTCCTTCCCCTCGCCACTACCACCATCTTCCTCGTTGACCTCCCCTTCCACTCGCCAAACCTTAGCTGCTGATCTATTCTTCTTCCTCTGTCCATTGCGTTAACTCCTTTGAACTACGACCTTTTGCAAAACACTTACGTATCCTCACCGCCCTTGTTGAAACCATTGTCGTCGGTCTCTGCTTCCTTTGTCCCTCGCGCTGTCAATGCCATAGCCGGCATCTCCTTGTGTCGCCACCACCTGGAAATCTTTGTCGAAACCCTAGGGTTCCTCCCTCTCTCGCGCAGGACGTGAGGTGGAAGACACCCAAAACTCGGCTCGATCCCATTTTGACCCAACCCAATCCTTTCCAACTCGATCTAGCCTTTTTAAAATAAATAAATAAAATAAATCCTTTCCCAGCTCAATACACTTTCTTTCCTTAAAACCTAGGTCAATAAATCAAACACATTTAACCTTTTTAAAACCAACTTACATAATAAACTCCAAGCCCATTGCCTATTTATTTAAAAATCAGCCTTTACTCTTTTTTTTTGCTTTTAAACCGGCCCAAATTAACCCAAGCCACCCCAAGCCCAAATACCAGAACAGCTTATGCACCTTTTTTCTAAAAAAAGAAAACCATCCCGTCCCTTTTTAGCCGGTCCAATTGGGGGGGGAATTAAAATTTTTTTCCTTACATATTTTGGCCGTTTTCTTGCGCAAACTCTTGATGGAGTGGCCACGCACAAATATTATTCATACATTTTTTAGATGTGCCAATAAAGTTTGTAAAATTGTTATTGATGGAGGATATGCAATGAATGTCATGTTTGCATTAGGCATTCTGAAGATGAAACTACTACCTGAACCACACCCGCAACCCTATCAATTATTTTGGGATGATAGCACTCTTTTTTTAGTCTCCCAAAAATATTTGGTTTCTATTCAGATGGGTGACTATTTTGATAAGATTTGGTGCGGCGCACTTCCCATTACTATTACGCATGTGTTACTTGGTCTTTTATAGATGGCTGATTTTGGTGCCACTTATAATAGGGAAGATAAAACCTTTAGCTTCATATACAATAACAAAGTTATTTTGTTGAAGCCCGCAATTCCAAAAGAGGGGGTGTCAACTTAGCAGTTTTCTGCCTACTTAGAACCTTGCCCTATTCTGAAACAAGACAAGTTTGATTATACTCTAAACTAGTCTGAGTTAAATGCATCTATTCCTCCTCCGTTGATTGAAGAGCTAGCAATTTCTATACTGAACTTGAATTCGTCATATGTAGATTCTTTTGAACATAAGGATGCACTTAACTTGTACAATCCTATTGATTGTGCCCGCCAACAAAAGATTTCATCAAGACAGAACACATTGATTTTATTAATGTTGAAGTATTTGATTGGTTTATTAAATCAAGTTTTGTGGACCCTGTCAGTCGTCTCAAGGTTAAAAATAGATGGAGTTGGACGAAACTTCTACCACTCGTCTATTTAAAATGTTTGATTATTTGGCATGGATGCGTTCAATATTTCAAGGCAAACTTGAGGTCAAGTTTTTTTTCCAGTGGAGAAGAATGATACAGAATACAAATGATTATTTACAATTATATTTTATTTTATTTTATTTAAGATTCTTGATATATTTTAAATAAGGTTTATTTTTATTTCCTTTTCATGTGGAAGTTTTATTTTTATTTCCTTTTCATTAAGATTTTAGATTATATTATTGAGATTTTATTTTAATTTTTTAGGATGTTTTTTTTTAGATTAGGGTTTTAAACCTATAAATAAAAGGCTCAAATGGTGTATTAAGGAGAGTTAAATTAATAAAGACTTGAGTTTTTAGGCGAAAGTCTAAGATTTCGACCATTGTGTGTTACCTATTTACCATTCTCGTCCCCACCGCATGCTTCATCACTCTCTCTTACACGTCCCCACCGCATGCTTCATCACTCTCTCTTACACGTGGGATTTCGTGAACTCCCCTAATAGGAAGTGCAGAAGAGCTTATGCAACCTAGGATGGTAATTTTTTTGTTTACTTATGTTTTGCTCTCGGGTCTACGGATCTTTCTGCATTGAGATGCGAATGTTTCTGAGTATAGTTTTGGTAGATTTTTCATTTGTTTGCTCTTTGAAACTGCATTTTACTTCTCTAATTTGTATGGGGTTCCTTTTTACCCACAAAAACACCCAAAAAAATTTAGTGAACTTGTTCCATAATATGTAAGTTTTACTTTTATGTATTTGTTTGTTTTTCGGTCCAATGATGAGGAGCTAAACAAGGGTTCTGTGGCGTGCCCAACATGGATGAAGACAGAACTGAAATCTAGGTCTTTGGTAGAGCCATCATGAGACTTTTATATGTTGAAAGCCAAACGTTTATTCATAACAAACTTCGTTGAATCATGGGCACAATTTGGATTTTTCATGTATAATTCCTGTATAAATAAATATATATAAATGCATTATATATGCATTCATTGCTTTAAGATAATCTTCAACAGGCTTTGATGACTCCAACAGGTCTTCTATATGGTTCTTCATTATACAATAAACCTTTCTGGCCGGTTATTTCTGGCCAGCCACTTTTCCCTTGCTATACACTATTTTTTTTTATTCCTTCCATTCCATTCCCTGCAGTTGCAACAAGAGAAGAAACTCCAAGGCCAAACTCCAACAAATCAGGGGTAGAACTCTCTCCCTCTCTTCTCTTTCTCCCTATTACCCCTCTTTCTTGGATTTCCCCATCCTCCTCACCAAAAACCCGCCTTCCTCAATACTTCCTCAACCAAAAACACTGTTCAAATCTTCCAACTCCCTATCCCCACCTCCCTCAATGAAAACCAAACTTCTACCTCTATCTTCCATTATTATAGCCAAAAACCCACCTCCCCTGGCCTCATATGAAACTGGAACACTCTCTCTTTCCTCATCTAACTCCAACATGTCTTCCTTCTTTTGGCTGACAAAAGACAATTGATAAATTACTTTTTCCTGAAACCCACATGTCTAGATCCTCAATTGAAACACCTTTCTTAGCCGAAATCTCTTTTAAAAATCTGTTTAGTTACTTTGGATGGATAAGTATAATATATTGTAGTGTTGGGGAGTACATACGGGAAGGAGTGAATAGACAAAATAGAAATTATACTTTTTTGTACTTTTGATTAGTCAAAATTCCTTTTAGGATTGGAGATGCTCTACTATGTTTACAATGGGGTTGGTGTTGTGTCCCTTTAATGGGATTGGCATCAAAAGGCATGATCACGATCTAAACCGTTGGTCTTGTTAGTATAAGTTGATCATCTATGCAGAACAAAAAAAAAAGATGATTGGCCATCGGTACCTACATGATCAGATACACACAAAAAGGGAACAATAAGTAAGATTTGGAGAAAAAATAGTCCCATAGCAGCCCTTAGACCACCTAAAAAGGAATATTTATTATTTGATCCGTATCCTGACATAAGAAGTCCAATGGGAGCAATGCTTGAAATGGAAATCCATAAAAAGACACCGATACTGGGATCGGCCACCTTATTTTTTGCATGAGTGATTTACTTAAAGATTCTTATAAGATGAATAGTGCGTATCATAAAAAATAGGTTCAAGGGTAAGATCCATGAAGTTCTAAAATTCCAATTACTAATGTTTGGTAGATTACCTTTTCTACATTTGCTTTCCTCTTCTTTCTATTTATCTTACTCTAAACTCTGTGTGTGTGTGTGTGTAAAGATGAAATTCTTCTCACTGTTCATAGAATTGATTAGTTAAATGGGCTTGCACAAGGATGCCTATTAACCCTTCTTGGAATGTTGGTTTTGAAAGCCACAGTTGATAACTACAATTTACTGTGATTCTCTGTTCTGTAGGGTTTACTTTTTCTTTTTGGGGGATGTGTTATGTAACTAATCTTTGATGGTTTGGTGGAGTATGCTTTTCCTCACCAATTGTGCTTTTCTCCTTCCCATCCAAACTTGGGAAAACGAAATTCATGGATTTCTAAACACTGGGAAGGAGAAGGAGCATGATTGATGATTGATGATTGATGATTGATGAAGTTATGTTTAATGGAAAGCATGGGAGCCCGCATTGCTGCCTTCTACAGCGTAGTCTTACATTCCAGGTTTCAAGTGGGTTATTGTTTTCTTTTTTCTTTTTTCTTTTTTCTTTCCATTTCAGAAAATACTAAGAATTTGTTTGTTGAATTGTTTTGAAAATTTGTTTTTGGAGAATAAAAAATGTTTTCATTAAAAGAATGGATGATGAGTTTTCAACCTCTTCATAGTTTTATTTTATTTATTTATTTAAGTGACCTGACATCTTGGAAACAAGGGAATATATGTTCTTGCCTTTGTAGGTTCTTGAAAGGTAGCTCATCTGGAGTAGGAATTTTTTTTTTTTTTTTAAAGTTTTCTTGGGACAGTAGCAAACATCTTTTCTGCATCATGATATATTGTCAATAACAAAAAGTTTTCACAAGACAAAAAAACCTAGAGGCCCTAACATTGCGTAGAAACATGTGTCCAACCAATCTGGTCACAAGTCTCTGTTCTTCTCCCCTTTGAGAGGTGGAACTACGGAGTTTCTAAATACACGCAAAAGATTGTTGTGTGCACTCACGCATTTTTAAATGTATAATTATTTATGCATCGTTAACAAGTTTTATGATGTATTTAATGTGTGTATTTAGCAAAGATACGCCTGTTTAAAATCTTTAATGGGACAAGTTTTATGATGTATTTAATGTGTATTTAGCAAAGATACGCCTGTTTAAAATCTTTAATGGGACTAGGGTTAGGGTTTGGGAGTGGGTTTTGGAGTTATCGTTTGTATGTAAGTGAACTCAACTCATGTGAATTATGGGTTCTGAGTGTCCCTTGAATTATAATAACAATAATACAGGGATTGAGTTGCCATCTTTTGAGTTTATAATCATTTAAAAAAATTATTCATGCTTCTGTGAATTATGTGAGGTTTGCCCCAAATTGCAGGAAGTCGTGATTGTGTGATTTTAGAAGTGTTGAGGCATTGTCCCACGAGTAGATAATATATTTTTTTATTGTTTTGGTCTTTTATGAGTGGGTAAGTGAATTTGGGAATATGTGGCTTCTTTCTCTATTTTTTATTTTATCACATAGGGCTTTTTTGGAGAATTTGGAGAGACAAAGAGATCTAATAAAGAGATTTGATCCAATTTAATTATACAAAGATAACAAATGGAACATGGAATCATATATTTAATTGTGTTCTCTCATTACATGAATGTCATGCCAAACTACACTCATGCACATTTCTTTTTCAAACATTTCCTGTATGTGGGGTTGCTTCGGTGGAGGAACTAGCTAGTTTGGCTCCTACTTTGTGAAAATTATTATACTAATTAAAGCTAAGATTATACCAATCTCTAGGATTTACTTTGTCGATTTGATGATGTCAAACTAATTATTATAGAGTTAATAAGTGGGTAGTAAAAGATTGTCAAAATCAACTTTCTTGTGTATTTGTTGAGCATTTGTTGCCGTTCCATGTGCACTATTTGACTAATTACATTGTTAAGATTGAAGTTTACTTTGGCGCACAATTATTTGTGTGTTTGAAATAGAAAATTAAATTCACAAGTCAATAGAAGACAAGTAACTTCATTTATTTGTACGTTTTGACAATAATGATAAACCATAAAATTTAACAATACACACTAGAAGATGATGAGATTGGGACTATCTGTTCATCTCATTTATAACTTCAAAAAAAAAACAAATAAAAAATTTGAAAAATTGAATGAATTTGGTAAATCTTGAATTATGGGATTAATTTGATAGGACCGACTTGATTCTGAATTGATCAAAGCATAACTACAGCAAATTTGTAATGCAAAATTAACAAAGATTGTTTAAGATAGTGTCATTCTTAAACAAATTCATATGTTAATTTGTATGCTAGAGATATAGATGTTGAGATGTTGTGAAACATCTATATCTCTAGCATACAAATTGTTTGTTTGGACCTTCCTATAATTCAAATGGATTAGTTCATAATTTACATAGCATTTATTTCCAATCTCAAATGGCAATTAAACATGTACAATGTGGATGTCACAACCTTACTAATCTAATAAATTCTGTTCTCCATTGGCTATTAGGCTAATCAATCAGGGCCAAGTACAAAAAGGAGGATTGATTAGTCCACATGACAAGATTGGTTTGTCCCCCACCACCTTATTCTTCTTAAAATTTTCAAACTGCACATTTTGTCACCAGTCTCTTTCTCTCTTGTTTTTATTCTATTTTATTATTATTTTTTAAATACAACGATACATATAGGCATATGTCCTTAAGATTTTTTCTCCATCCTAAAAAACAAACAAAACAAATTGTCGTACACAAAATATATATATATATATATATATATATATATATATAATGTAATTCAACACAACCAACTTTGGTCAATAGAAGAGAGAGAGAGAGAGAGAGAGAGTTTGCTAATACCGTAAAATATACAAATATGAGATTTAAAATATAAAAATACACCAAGTGCCCTCAGATTTAAAATATACAAATACACAGCCTTACCAAAATGCAGATAATTAGAAACATAACTATATAGATTCTTCATAATACAAATCACACACCTTGCTAACTCAATCAAGATTACTCTAAACTTCATTTGTTTGTGTTGAGCAACCTTTTTTTTTTTGTTGGTACTTACACAAGCACCCACGGGTGGAGCTAAGATCTTTAGGTGGGAGGGGCCAAACTTAGCGTAGAAAAGCTTAGACTAGCTACAATAATAATAATAATATCTATTTTAAAATTCAATCCATCAATGTAAATTGAGAGATGTATAATAAACCAAAAGAAGTAAATAATTCACACTCAATAGTGATGAGAAAAAATAAATCTAATCCATATATTAATGAACAATTTACAAGAAGAGGATGTGTAAAAGGATAATTTGCTAGTTACTTTTACAAAAAGAACTGAGGGCAAGATACCAGGCCGAAAATCTCAGGCAACCACTCCCCTGTGTGCTAATTGCTAGCGCGTCCACTAACTTTTTACTCGAGGTAAGTCATTTTATTTGAGTAACATGCAATCAAAATAGAAAACTCCCGTGTAAGCGAAGTCTTTGATTTTATTAAGTGGAAGGGTCATAACAAGATGGGGAGCGGGAGCATGAACTAGGATGCTTTGCAATGCATTTTTTGCGCAATACATCATTTAACATCTAATCTAATCTGACATAAGACAATGAACAAAAACTGCATGAAATTTACTGTTGAATGATGCATTGCACAAAAAAAAGCATTGCAGAGGATCCTGATTATTGGGACATGGCCCCTGTAAGCAACAAGATGGATCTGCCCTTGCTTACTGATCCCATCTTTCACAGAATTTATTCCCTCTTTTACTGTACATAAATATGTGAAACTCATCAAGTCTCGAAGCAGGCACCCACTTTCATGCCTTGCACTTTGACAAAATTTGAACTCCCTATCTCCCATTTGCAAGTGTGACACTCACACCATTGAGACAACATATATTCATTATAAGGAAATAACAAACTTCAAACCTAACAAATAAAAAAGGATTGTTTCATCTTCTTGGCTAAATAGCGCTAAACAAATCACCGCACAATGGATTGATTTTTACATTAGTATACAATCAGCTCTCATCACCCACGACAATTTATTAGATATAATTATATAGTGGAGTTCCAATCAGAGTGAATGCCTAGCTACCCAGTACTCTGATACCCACCTCTCCCTCCCACCCTCTCTCTTTCTCTCTCATTTAGTAAATATTATATCCTTCCGTGTGTATATATATATATATATATATATATATATATAAATATATATACAAAATCATTTAATTTCCATCAACAAGCTCTTTTTTTCCCTCTTGCTATTTCATATAACCCACCTAGGGGAGGAGTCTCAGAAGTCCCAGCAAATTACCCAATGGAACCAGTAAGAAAGAAACCATCTCCTTCTGAGAATTCAAGTGTAATCTTCACACCACAGGCTCCTCCATGTCCAGATACTTTAATGGAGAACTCAAGAGAGAGTACACAAGACGAAAGAAGAGAAGAAGAAGATGATGATGATGATGAAGAAGAACCAGAGAGGCCATCTGGCCTAAACATCGATCTCAATCTATCTTTTAAGGCCTCCAATTATATTTCTAATCCAGAGCTTAACCTCATTGATTTTCTGAACATGGTTTCAGCTCAAACTTCATCCGAAACTCCCCCGGAATCTGACACCGAGCCACGGGTTTTCTCCTGCAATTATTGCCAGAGAAAATTCTTCAGTTCACAAGCACTAGGAGGACACCAGAATGCCCACAAGAGAGAGAGAACTCTAGCAAAACGAAGGCTTCAAATAGGGTCACCTCCGTGGCACTCCCACTTGCACCACCATTATTCTAGCATGGCTAGTCTTCCTCTCCATGGTGCTTACAGTAGAAATCTTGGAATTCAGGTCCATTCAATGGTCCATAAACCCTCTCGCACAAAAACTTGTTCTGGGTTTAGAGCTTCGGATTGGCATGGTGGATGTTTGAGGCTTCCTATTGGTCAACAAGCAGCTGCAGGGAAGCTAGTAGCAGAGAGTGGCCATGCAAGTGCACCGACAGGACTGTTGTCTCCGGGCAGGGTCGGCAGGTTCGAAACCCTAAGGATGGCGGCTGCTTGGCCAGCCGAGGAGGCGATTGGTGGTTATTGGTGGGCTGGTGGTGGTCGCTTGAAAACCAATCAGGATGAGATGCAAAAGCTTGACTTGTCCCTTAAGCTCTAAGTACTTATGTATATATAAGTTTTGTTTTAACAGTCTCAGTTATACATACTGATTTTCCTCCGCCATCTGTTTGAGATCTGGTTATAGTCCTTGCTTCCTTTTTTTTTTTTAGCTGAGTAATATTTTTCCATATTTGATCGTGGGGAAGCATTAAGAAATTGGCTTCTGTGTTGTACATCTGTGTGTGAGGTGAACTTGATCATTTTAGTTGGGTCAATCTGTTTGCCTCTAAATGTAGAAATGTTAGATCTAAATGTTGTTGTACTTTTATCTCTAAATCTAGAGGAGGTCCAATTGAAACATTGTAAAGAGAATTGGCACCTTTTAGAAGTTGCAAACTTCAGCTAATATAGAAACTACTTCAAGTCTTACCCACTCAAAAACTAAAGATAGATTCTTGCTCTTTCTCAAATCCTTAACCAACAGCTTGAAGGCTATTCACAGAATGTGAGAAAGGAGGTGATTAATGGCACATGAACAATCCACTCCAATTAATTACTTCCCTGAATTGAGAAAAAAATAAGTGACAATAATTCCACAAACTAGCTTATTGATTTAAGGGTAAAACGAAGTATAGAGAGTAAAAGAAAAAAATGCCCATGAAACCAACAAACGTGTAACAAACACACCATCCAGATAGGTTGAGAATTCGAAACATTCAAAAGGAATAGACAGGTCCTACCGTAATTATGGGAAACTTTTTATTTAAAAAAATAGTTGATCCTCTAATTGGGTCCCTCGAGGTGGTGAGTTTTGATCAAATAATCTAGCATCACTGTCATAAGGCTATAGCATAAAAAACTCACCATATATCATGAAATTTAACAAGAAGATCTTCCAGCTGAGACATTCAAGCTTTTGGGACACCTCAAATTAATCTTCGGAAGCTGTTGGTTGCTCCCTTGTATTAAATAAATGCTAAATGAACCATCAACAACGTGACTACAACGAGGTATCAGAATTCTAGACTCCAATACCAATATTTACTAATTTATCGTTTAATATTGTTCGATATCAACTGATATATAACCGCATTACACACACCGATATGTATTCTTATCTCTCTTGCTCATTGGCGGCTTAGCGCTTTACTAATAAGATAGAAAGGGCACCTAACGGATCTTCTAAACGCACGAATGGCATGAAACTAAACATAATGTTTGATTTCATGTCATTATCGACCCGTGATACCACCATCCTATAATAAAACATTAATGAGATGATGAACCCACTTTTTAAATGTAACTCCACCTTATACAACACAATCTAGAGTTGATAAATTCTTCTATTTAAATGTGCTACCTGATTCAAAACAATTTTGTGCTTATTATTGAATGGTAATACTATATGTCAATAGTGACATGACATCACGATTAAATTACTTTTTTTTTTCTAAACGTAGAAGTTAGAAATATTAGGAAATAAAAGGGAAGACTGTTGCTTCATTGTCTTGCGTAACTTTTAATAGAGAATGTTCTACGCCTTTTAGATTAATTAGAGGAGGATGTGTTTGTTTTCTTCATGGTTGGTGTATGGCATCTGATTAATTAATTGATCACTAAATCTAGAAAGATTTGGTCGTAATGTTAAAACCTAATTAATCTTATAATCAGACAGTCTCCATTTCAACATATATGACCCAAACACAGTATTAATGTGTTTTTTTGTGCATGGATTCATTAAAAGCTGGAATTGTTCTCATCACCTAATGGGATGTTGGGATTTGTTAGTATTTTTGGTGTGTCGTCCTCCCAATATATAATTTGCAGACCCCACACAATATATAACTAATGACTTTCTTCCCCTACTTAATCATGTGATGAAGATGGGAGTTTAGATTTCGTGTGACACTCTCTAAGTGTGATAACACTTGCATTTACTTGAAATACATGATTCGTGAGTAATTGTGTGTATCCAATTTTTTTTATAAGGCCTTACATTGAATAACAGTTTGAACCGATCAAAATTCTCCATCACAAAAAAAAAAAAAAGGAAAAGTAAAACAGAGACTAATTTAGAAGCTGAAAAAATGAAAAACATTAATTATTATTTGCTTCTGGACAATGCTTTAATGTACTTAATAGCCACATGATAATGAAAGTTCTACCATTTGGATGTCAGATCATGTAATTGTACGACTCTTAAAGGAGGCTTTATCTCAGGGACGTGAAATAGCTCCCATGAAAATTAGTTTTGACTACTTACTTCACGAGAGCAATCAGTTTGAGTTGACAGTTAGTAACTCAATAGCTTGTCTAAGTAACCACCAGCTACTATAAATATAAATTTATATATTTCCATACATGTATGTATGTATACAAGGAATAAAGAACTTTAAAGCTGACAGCCTGTATAGCAGTAAGAGAGAAATGAAAAGAAATAATTACGTTGAAAAGAAAACAATAGTGCTATATATATATATATAATCATCTAATTTTACAAATTTTTTGTTTATCACCTCATGTATTATTATTACATTAGTTTGCAACAGGTTTTACCACTCATTCTTATTACCAATGAAATTATACAGAATTATGACAAGTTACATGATACTATAAAGTATAAAATGATAAAATACGATAGTCATCATCATAACATCATTGGAAAGAAAAATACCATACAGACCATAGAAAAAAGAGAGAACCCAATTTCAACTTTTCTCTTTGGAAGTTAAAGTATTTTCTTTTGTTTGGTTTCCTACTGCACGCCAAAAGATGCCTACTAGGTGGGTATTGGGCCTAACTTGAGCTCAACTTGGGCTTTTGTCGATCCCTTGAGAGCATGCGACACGAGGATTTTATGCATTTTTATGCAAAAAATCAGAACAGGCCTTAGGCCCAGTCGTGCTGAACACAGTCCAAGGCTGGACTGCAGACCCTACTAACAGGGATCCAGCCCGGAGCTATGCTCATGCCAACCCACTGGTCTCGAGTCAAATTTTCGTGCCTAACCATGGAGTTTTTGATATCATATGATTCATATCCATATGCCAATTTCACCTTTTTCTTGTATTTTTTTCCCTTTTTTTTCTTTTTCTATTCCATAGTCACTTGATCTATTATGTTAGGATCTGGCTATTTAGGCTTCTCACCAATCCCAGGTGGGCTTATGAAACCTAAATTAGGCCCAGCTAGGCTGATACCTCATAGACATGCTTAAATTAGGGACGGCAATTTTCTCGCCTCGCTCCAACCCCATTCTATTCCCGTCCCGTTTTGTAAGACTTTTCCCGCCCCCGATAACTAATTCCTATCCCGTTTTGTAAGATTTTTCCCGCCCCCAATAACTAACGGGGTGGAGACGGTATTTGCTTTCCCCGTCCCGTTTTTTCTCACCCCGCTCCCGATTACATAAAATAAATATTTTTTACATAATAATATATGTATAAAATATATATTTTACAAATATAATAAGTCTAAAATATTAAAATATTATATTTATCTCTAATTTT
>JAOTRH010000013.1:8671129-8696344 GCA_034768845.1 Heliamphora exappendiculata | reverse complement strand
ATTTAACATTTTTTTTTAAAACTTTTGGCTCGTCTTGAATAAGGGAATTAAAAAGGTACAACTTAATATATACGTATCCAAATAATAAAAACAAAGTTCATAAAAATAAAATAAGAAAACTTATTTAATTTTTTAATTTTTTCATCTTTTGATGACAATTTTTATCATTACGTTTTGTCTCGATAAAAAAGATAAAAAATTTAAAAATATGCTTAAAAGATAAAAAAAATATTCAAAACGAAAATAAGCAAAATAAACTAATATTGAAGTTTTATTACAAATTTGAATTTTTTCTATTCAAGTTAATTTTATTTCAATTATATAAAGTAAATATTTATATTTCTTGCATTTGAGAATAGGTTTGGAGTGAGAAAAAAATAAATTAGTTCTAATTTTTATTTTATTGTAATGTGAGAAAATAATATTAAAATCAAAAATAAACTTTTTACTATGAAGATATTTTTCTCCGTTAAATTTAAAAGTAAAGGAACTATATAGCTAAATTAATAAGTCATGCATGAAAAGTGCAAAAATGATTTTTTTTTCTTTTGTGAGTGTGTGATTACCATCGAAAAAACAAACAAACATTTGCAACGGCCAACTATGGTGGTCGGAACTACTATCCCTATTGCGACAAGGTAAATTCCTTCGGAAATAATATTTTTTGAGACGGCGGGTTGTGCGGTGGCAAATAATTCTTTTGTTGAGACGGCAATTGCGCCATCGCTACAGTTCAGTCGCAAAAAAGAACTTGTTATGACGAGAGAACATACAATCGCTAAAAGGTAGTTTTTGCGACGAAAAATATGTCGTCTCAAATAAATTGGTCGCAAAATGCTACTTTTCTAGTAGTGATATAAATCTCCTTCTTGATAACTGTTCTGTTATATCATGCTATTTTTATAATGACAGGAGTTTTTGTTCTTTCTCAACCTAATTTTTTCGTTTGGTAACATGAAGATTCAATTACAGACATAAACGGCACTTTTTTAAATGACACAACAATTTTTTGTTTATGACATTTTTAACTTGAATGCCACAATTTTATTAAATTTGGTTCACTGACACTTTAAAAAATGCAACTATTATGGATTTATGTGGCACAAAATGGCATTAAAATGCATAATATAAGTTGTAGTTTAATGCCATATTTAATAAAATGACACTAGAATAAATTTTTGTCTTTTTTTCTGAAAAATGTCATTAGAATAGTGTCACTAAACCAAGTTTTTGGTGTAATGTATTCAAAATCATTAAAATATTTAAGTAATTAAATTTTAGTGTTATTCTTACTTATGATTGTCGCTCTTAAAGTAAATTTTACCCCATTAAGATTTTCATCTAGATATATATATTTTTTAAACTCAGTGTTAGATTAATTTATTTAATTTTATTAATTTTTATAAAATTATATAATACAAAAAAAATCATCTGTATATTCAAAAAATTATGATTTTTTTTTTAAAATACTAAAAAGTTTAAAGTAATTTAGAGATAGCAGTTGCTTAAAATGTTGTAAGCGACAAGAAATTTTAAAGGTACTGTTAATATGTAATCTACAGTATTACTGAAAAATTTACTATATTCAATTGACAAAAATTACTATTTTAAAAATTATATTGTCTTGCTTGTGTTAAGTTTAGTTTTTTTTAAAAATTTTAAAATATATTGTTTAATAGGTAGAAGATTTAGGACTTAGAAGAAACACACGCATTAGAAATGACATGTAACGATGAGAAGGATAATTTTTCCGTTTTATTGATATGTGATAAGTATTAAATTGTTCAGAAAAAAAAATGTTATCTTTCTGGTTTTTTAGGTCTCTTTGAGCAAGGTAAATAACCTAGTTTTCTTTTTCATTTTTTAGCCCAAAAAAAAAATTTGTCGATTAAGGATGCATGCCAATCACTCAATCAGTAAAAAATTGTCGTAAAAAATTGTCGATTAAGAGTACCAATCACTCAATCAGTAAAAAATTGTCGTCAATCAGTAAAAAATTGTCGATTAAGAGTACCAATCACTCAATCAGTAAAAAATTGTCGATTAAGGATGCCAATCGGTCAATCAGGGACTTCGGTTTCGTGCAGCTAACAAACAATGAAAAAACAATTTTTATAAAATAATTACTTTATTTTTTTGTATGCCTGCTCAATTGTCTCAAGAAAATATAGAATCCAAATTATTATTATTTTTTGTTGAAAATATTTTTCCACAAATCATATGCTATAAAAAAAAACTATAGGATTATACATCACAAAATAATTAAAACTAAGTTTTTCACTAAATTTCTTACAAACTAAATAAATAAATATTTCTTGTACATAATTTTCTTGCGTGATCTTCATATAATTTTCTTGCTTGTGATGTCTTACCTAGTATTTAGAAATTTGTGGCAAATCAAAAGCAGTTATTCACGAGCATTTTTCTCTGGATGCATCTTGATAACTTTAAAGTCAAACATTAAGTGCTGTAAGCTAACTCTCATGTCTATTCTTCTTTTTCACGTGTTTAATTTATCCACTTGCCTTCATTTCTCCCCTTTCACATTCTTCATGATTCATGAAATAACTTTTTTCTATCTTGTTCAACATCACTTATCCAGCGGCAACTAAAGCATTTTTGAGGTCTTTAAGCATAATACATATAATAAAAATATATGTTGTAATTTGAAATACTATAATAATTTTAAATTTTATTATGTTTTTATCTCTCACTTTATTTTATCAAGTAGAATTATAGTAGATATATCATAATAAATGAGGCTTTTCCTTTAGACGATGCCCTAAACAAGTACTTCACTTGCCTAGTAGTTAAGTGTTAACACTTGGTCCTGTGACATTAAGCCACCTCAACCCTTATCGTAATTTGTTAGTTCATAGTTCCTTGCTCTTTGCTATGTACATTGATTTTTAATCAGGAACGTACGCAAAATTTTATTTTAGAGAGAATGAGTTGTTTTTATAAGTTTTTAAAGAGTCAAATATTAATTTTTCAAAAAAATCTTAGAGAACCGAAGCTATATAATCTTTACGTATTTTGGTTTAATAGTACCATACTAATGAGTAAATTTAGGGGAGGCAACTGCCCCCTTCTGCCCTCTTTGGGTCCGTTTATATATGTAATTGAATCTTAAAATTTAGATGTCAACTAGCCATGTGTTATATTTTGATCGGTTGTTGGCATTTATGTAAATTATCATAATTAAGGTGTCATCACAATAAAAACATAATTTATCAAATTAAAGATTGAATTAAAAGATGATTTAATCATAAATTCCTCGTAATAAGAACTTAATGCAATAAGGAAAAACTTTTTAACAATTTTCATTCTCTACCTCTCCATCCAAATTAAAAGGGGTATTTTACATAAATACCCACAGACTAATTCGTGTGCCACTCAAATGAAATTTTATAATGGCAACCTTTAGAATATCATATAATTTCTAATATGCAAATTCATTTTAAATAAAATTAATTTTTTTGTCGAGATCTATAAAAAAAGATTCGAGATAGTTCCACTGCAAATAAATCTCACTGTTGGTAAAATTTTACTAATAGATAAATTTAAATGTCAGTTAAATAATTGCAACTAAATTTTAAAAAATAACGGCCAAAATTAAGATTTTTTTAAAAATGAGTGCAATCAATATGTACATTTCAAGAAATTATATAATCTTTTAAAAAAAATAGTATAAAACAAACAAAATTCATCAAAAAAAAAAAGTGGCAGATAAATTTTACTATTAACATCATTTTATTGAAATTAAGAAACTAAACATCAAAATTGGACCAACTAACACATTAGTCTCAAAAGTTAACATGAAATATTAAAAAAAAAAACTCGTCAAAATATTGTAAAAACGGAACATAATTCATCAAAAATTTACTATAAAAGCTTAATACTAGTTTCTCACTCTAGCTAAAATAATGTTAGGATAATCAACTTATTTTATCAAATTAGTATTTCAAATAATATGTCACAATCACAAATATTGAGTTTAAATAAATTTTACTAGCAATAAACTCGTGCTATGCATAGTTTGATATATTTTAATTATACTATTTATGTTTATTTATTTTTCAGTTTTGATACAAAAAAAATAATAAATATGTTAACAACACATTAATGAAGTGTCAAACAGCCCGAACAATATTTTAAAAAGTTGGCATATTGGACAATGATAAGAATTAATTAAATTTTAGGAATGCTAAACCATGGGAAAGACAAGTAAAATTTCAGAAAAATTAACTAAAACTCCAAACTTTAATGACATCACTGCATTTGTAATAATAGTTATAATAATTGAATTTGATTAAATAAATTTATTAACTTATAAAGCATATTATTTAAGTCTATTTATAGCACCAAATGTAGAACTATTAATCCCATTTGTAAAAAGAAATGGGGTTTGACTTTCAAATCATGAATGCATATATTATATATTAAATAATTTATAATGTAAGCTTTTACAAAGTTGAAAAGTTTGATAATTTCAACAACAAAAAAAGAAGAAGAAGAAGTGTGTAAACAATAAGAAAACTAAAAATTATTGGAGAATTTGGAGTTAGATCTCATTTAGATAATTTGTATTTTAGTAAGTCTCACCTAAGAATTATATTTCATTAAATTTTATTTTATATTTTTCACACAAAAATTATTCATAATATAATATACATTCTTCACGATCGCCAACATCACTCTCTATCACCACCACAGTCATCGTCAACACCACCACTACGCTAGCTACCACCACCACTACTACTGCCACCACCGCCAAATGAGACATTTTGTCTACAAACTTGGTAAATGAGATATTTTATCTAATATATTGACAAATAAAACATCTTGTCTACGCACTTGACAAATGAGATATTTTTTCTACAAACTTAAAAAACAAGATATTTAGCCTACAAAATTAACAAATGTCTCATTATCGATAAATGACTACATAAATGTCTCATTAAGAAAATGAGATATTTTACCTACAAATAAGACATTTAGCTTACGAATTTGACAAATAAGACATTTCGTACAAATATCTCATATCGTTTTAACACCAAATGTCTAACATCTACTATTTGATCTGATCCACATATTTCATCAAATAACTTGCGTGCAATCTTAATCAGAACACATAAGCACACAAACACTCTTTCACACACACACACGATCTCAATCACATATTTCATCAAACAACTTGTATGTAATTTTAATCAGAACACACACACAGAGGGAATCAAATCTACACACATATCTCGCCCTTCCCCCTTCCCTGCCGCCACCACCACCACCACCACAACCACCACCACCACCATCGTCATCACGCCACTACCCCGTCGTCTTCATCTATTGTCATCGTCGTCTCCATTCGTTGCCGAAACAAGAAGCATCGATGACGACCAAAAAGAAAAACGTCGTTGACGGGGCTAGGGTTTTGCAGGGAGGAACACGAGAAAATACAAGAAGAAGAAGAGAGAAATATAGTAAGAAGATGTTTAGGGATATATTTGTGTAAGTAACTAATAATTTTTAAAAAATAGGACTTAGTGGAATATTTAATAAGTTATTATGATTTAGTAGAATACAAGTTCTCTAAATAAGAATTTTAATTAATTATTCTAAAATTATTATGAATACGTGCTTTAGAAACTTTAAAAACTAAAATAATTAAATAATTAAACTAATAATTTATATTATTTTTAATTTATGTTTTGAGATATGTATACAATATATAATTAATAGGAAAGTGTTTTTAGCTTTAAATGTTTTAAAAATACCATACATTCTAATAAATAGTTAATGTCATTCTAAATGTTAACATTAACATTTTTAATTTTTTTCCTTTTATAATTGTGCATAATTAAGAGCATGATTTAAGGAAATTAAAGAATAGCCAATAAGAAGTGTTTTTAACTTTAAATGTTTTAAAATTACCATACATTCTAATAAATAGTTAATGTCATTCTAAATGTTAACATTAACATTTTTAATTTTTTTCCTTTTATAATTGTGCATAATTAAGAGCATGATTTAAAGAAATTAAAGAATAGCCAATAAGAAGTGTTTTTAACTTTAAATGTTTTTAAAATACCCTACATTCTAATAAAAGATGTAGAAAAAGTTATCTGAAGCCAAATAAGTGAATTTTTTAAAAACTTTCAAAAAAAAAAATTTCAAAAAAATAAACCAAACATCGGCATTGTTTAATTTTTTTTTCGAAATATATGAGCCAGAAAAATAAGACAAGAGTGGCCTTATTTAGAATATTGACTTATTTTCTTATTTTATATTTTATATTTTTATTTTTATTGATTTGTTATTTTTGGATCGAACTTTTTTTATACTTTTTTTAGCATTCTTATCGAAATGTACAAGAAAAAATAATTTTTTTTTGATAAAAATAGGATGAGAGTGGATGTTTATTTTGTTTTATCTATGAGACTTTTTACTTTTCTAATTCCTTTTACCAACGAATTAGACAAGTAATTTTTTATACTAAAATAAAAAAGATAAAAATAAGCCAAAATAAGGTCCTGTTTGAGATAGCTAAAAAATTTGATTTTTAAAAGATTTAGTTTTTAAAAAAGTGAAGAAAAAAATAGAATATTTGGGATAATCTTTTATAGTAATATTTTTTTTCTTTTTATTAAAAGTTTAAAATAATTTTATTTTTTTACTTTTAAGTTTTAATGTTTAAAATATCAGCAAGATTTTTTTATTTTTGTAAATAGAGTTGACTCTTTTAATTGACAGTATTATAATAATTTTATTCCATAAAAAAATTAAAGTGTTTAAAATGTGTATAAATTTTTTCCTTTAAAAAAATTAGTAACTTTTTAAATATAACAAAAGGTACAACTTAAAATCTGATTTTTTCTTTTGTAAAAATATTAGCTTTTAAGTGAAGCCAAAGGGCAAAGGGAATCAACCAATTTTTTTACTTATTATTTATTTTTGTTAAATATTTTTATAATTTTTGACTCATTGTATTGAAATTAATCTAAAAAATTAGAAGGAAAAAATAAATCAAATATCTCCTAATATATCTCATAGGGTTATTTAGTGAGAAGAAAACACCACTTCAATATGTTGAGGTGGTGAGTCCAATCAATATATTGATGTCATATATTTATAATTTAAAAAAAATGAGGCAATAATTAAAAGACATATAATACGTATGTATTAAATAAATAGACCATCTTAACGTAATATTCTCTACTTATTGAATAATTTTCTTTAAGCAAAGACTCATTCGGTAATCGGTTTTAAACTAAATTTTTTGTCTTTTTGCTTAAAACTTAAAAAGTCAAAAAGTCTTATTTGGTAACTCACAGGATTTTAAACATTTAGTCTTTCCACTTTTTTACATAAATTTTTAATATATTTTGAGCCCTATTGCTTTTTTACTTAAATTTCTTTATATATTTTTTAAAAATATTATAGCTTTTGTTATACACATTTATTTTTATAAATATTATATTTTAAAAATGTAATTATCAAAATTTATCAAACAAAATCTATAATGAATATAAGATTTTCTAAAAATATTTTTAAAATCTATTTTAAGCAAAGTTTTTAAATTTATTATCTTTTAATTTAAAATCTATTTACCAACAAAAAATTCATTTCGTTGAGGTTGACAAGAAAATCACAACCATAAGGGTGTTGCGATTCCATACATTGTTTCAGGATTTTGTTGGATATAAAAATGACCAAACAAATCAAGAGATTGCGGTAAAAAAAAGTAAAGATTGAAAACTAATAAAACGAAATTTTATTAATTTTTATAAAATAAGAACAAATATTACAAGAAAGAAATGTTACCACTCATCTACGGTTCCTCGACAATGTTGAGAATTCTCTTTTGAAGATTTTTGAAGATCCTGAATTATCTATATTACGCTACTACTAAGCAAAGATAAAATTCATTGATGCATTAAACGATAAAGATAAAATACATATAAAGATAAAGATAAAATTTATTGATGCATAGCTTCAATCCACACAAAACAAATAAAGAACAAGAACAAAAACATGAACATGAATATACGTGATTCGGCTGACTGCCTACCTTCACGGGACAAGAAGAAAGAATTCACTATTATCAATAAGGATTACAATCACTCTTTCTCACACTCGCACTATATCTGTGACCACAAATTTGAGCTTCTCACTGTCTCTCTATACTCTCTTTAGCCTCTCTACTGAGCCCTCTTAAGTATATAGACGACCTTAGAATTTTTATGAAACATAAAACCCTTATATAGGTAGCGCATAGGTGAAAACTTAACTGTAGCCACCGCGCAAAAAATTGCTGCTACGCCCAGACCGATCGATCTGTCTTTAATAGGTCTCAATTTTTTTGCCTTCTACAGAAATCTGCGCCTGTATCGATCCACTTTTTAGTCCTCCAATATTGTCTGGACATCCTACCGAGCATTGGTACCAAAATTCGAGACATTAAACCAATAATTTCTACTTTGGCTCGAATTTTTGAACCATCACTATCTTGAAGATTCGACGGTTGCCTCGGCCTGCACCCCATTCGCGGGTATGGGTGCTCCACCTTCTCTGTTTATCAACCTGAATGAACTTGGATCAAATTCAAGCCACGCTTGAACTTGACCCTATTGCAATCAACTAGTCTTTTATTCTTAGACAGTCTTCTAAACTCTCAAGTCTCAGCCTTTTGTGGTAACTTCACATTCTCTGACACGACTACTTGCTTCTGATCTCTGCCTGATCTTCCCGTAGCTTTCCTTTGACCTGAAGGTTCTCCACTGCTTTGTTTCTGCTGCTATTGATTTGAAACATTTTCACCCAATTTTCTGGGTAAACTTTTCTGATAGAATTCCACCTCGATTGCTGCACCTTTTTTTTTCTAATTTTTCGACATACTCTTCTTGTCAGCCTAACTAAGCCTCAAATGTTTCTGTCTCGTGCCATCCCTAGTGGATTTTGCCTGTGTGGTAGTGGTAACTCCACTTATCACCGTGTCCCATACCAATCTATAGAGACCATCTATTTTTTATCATTTCATGATTATTATAGCTCCTCTGTGAATCGTCATTGCTCCGCCCTTTACTGTGAACCCATAACCTAGAGAATTCAATGTCCCTAAAAAAATTAATTTTTTTTTTAATCTCGGAACATGTCTGACATTCGTCAAAGTCCTCACAATCCCATTAAACATTCTGACTTTGAATGTACCTATTCTAATTGACTAACACACTGAGTCATTTTCTATTAGAATAGTACCCCCGTTACAAATATAATACCCATGACTATTCTGGACACATATGGTATGAGTATTCTGAATCTAATACCCATGACTTTGACAAAAAATCCAAATATAAAGAAACTGAAAGTACATCTCCGTCTACCTCACTCTCTGACGATTCTTCGGCAAAACTGACAAATCCTGCAGATGCTTTTTTACTCTTTTTTTCTTTTAGATATTGTTTTAATTCATGGTACTGGCTCTTAAAGTAACCAGTTTTGTGGCAATAAAAGCATTTCAAGTTCTTCCTTGCACGTGACTTGGACCGAAATCTCTATTTATTGGAACCCTCTTCACCAAATCTATTCATTCCTCTACTTGATTCAAACTTAGCCAACAGCAGTCTGTCTGCATCTGATTCACCATCCCTTTTCATCTTCTCATGTGACAAAAAAGCACCAGTGACCTCTTCAAATTCTAGAGTGTTCTTTTCATACATTAGAGTTGTCACCAGATGATCATAGAATATTAAAAGCGATGCTAATAAGAGTATTTCCTTATCCTCATTATCAATCTTTACTCCAAATCTAGATAATTATGTGATGAGCATATTAAACACGCTGAGATGTTACAAAAGGTTTGTACCTTCCCTCATATGTAGTTCATACAGTTGTTTCTTTACGTACAACTTATTGGCCAGATTCTTCTTCATGTAGAGACCTTCTAGCTTCTGTCAGATCTTATGCGTTGTCTCCACATCAAGCACATTGGAATCAAGGTCCTCCCAATCGTCATCGATCATCTTCTTTGATTTTCTTGCCTTGCCAAGTAACGCCTTGGAGACCCCCTTACTGGATCAACAGATTCTTCATCCATCTCTTCCACAGGGAGAAGTTATTCTTATCGGTAAAATTTTTAACTTCGTATATGATGTTCACTATCTTTACTGCAATCGAGTGATCAAACCAATAACCAATGCTCTGATACCAGTTGTTGGAATTTTAAAAGCTTAAATCTCCTACACGGCGGAAATAAGACTGTAGGCTTTAATCTACACAAAGCAAGTAAAGAACAAGAACAAGAACACGAATATACGTGGTTCGGCTGACTGTCTACTTTCACAGGACAAGAAGAAATAATCTACTATTATCAATAAGTATTACAATCGCTCTCTCTCTCTTACACTCACATTGTATCTGTGGCCTTAAACTTGAGTCTCTCACCTTCTCTCTATACTCTTTTTAGCCTCTCTACTAAGCCATCTCAAGTATATAGACGACCTTAGAATTTTTATGAAACATAAAATCCTTATATAGGCAGCCCCTAGGTCAAAACTTAATCCTAGCCGTCGTGCAGAAATTGCTGCTGATCGATCCGTCTTTAATTGGTCTCAGTTTTTTTGCCTTTTGCAGAGATCCTGCGCCTATGCCAACCCACTTTTTAGTCCTCTAATGCTGTTCGGATGTCCTATCGAGCATGGATACCAAAATTCAAAATATCAAGTCAACACAATGATTAGAATATACATATTTATAAAATTTTATAAATAACTACCTATAGTCGCCTATAACTCTCCTAACTATTATAAGAAAAACTCTTCTACGACGCCAAGTGTCATTGATGTGACATTTGTTTTGAAATATGAGAATTCTCATTTTTTAAAATGAGGCATTTGTCGGGAAATGTTTCATTTATATAAAATGTTTTATTTTTCTATCAAAACATAAAAGGTCTCTAGCATTCAAATAGTTCCACCAAGAACAGCACCGTTTTATCCTTTTTCTCGTTTACACCTTTTTTCAACCTGAAAAATAGCACTTTCTGAATAGTACAGAGCACCATTATCGTTAAAGTGAGCAAAAGCATGACGGAAATCAAGAAACAACTCTTGAGATTCATGTAGTAGATATCGCAGGCTTCCATAAGAATGACAAGAAATAAGTTATGGAGGTGGGAGTAAGAATCAGTTGCGCAGCGACGAACGTTTTCAATGCCTCTGTTTCGATGTGGATCTTAATATTAAATAATAATAAGATCACAGGAACAATGTTACTTCATTTGGGATCTTAATGTTAAGGTAGGGCTAGTTTAGATCCACGGCTTAGTCCAAGTAGTCTATATCTTTGATTCCTAAGGATGAGGTCTTTAGTTCGAACGAATAGAGGAGTATCAATCCAATGGTATAAGGTGTTTATATCTAAATTAGAGGTTGAGGATTCAAGCTTTACTAGGGGTAATGTGTGAGGTGTAATGAATATGCGAATTTAGCTGTTAAAAAAAAGGCATAGCTAATTTTAGTATAATAAAAATAAATAAAACTTAATAGAACATTAATTTTTAGTTGAAACGTGTTTCAAAACAAAACTTTTAAAAGGAACTAATAAATAATCTCTATTTTTTAAAATATTTTATATGGACAAGTCTAGTGAAAGCATTGGCCTTTCTGGGCCATATAACAACGGTCATATATTTGGATAAAAAATAATCTCATCAAAAATATGAATTCTTGTGTAAACAAATTACTTTATGATTCATTAATTAAATTTTTTATTTATTTAATTTAAAATAAATTTAAAATAAAAAAATATAACTTAAAATTAGATTGCAAAACGAAACCGGTGGATGTAAATGAATGTCAATGAAACCTTGGTGGGTCATTCGCTGGCTTGAGTTGGAACCTATGAAGAATAGGAATAGGACGTACGCATCCAGCCCGGTCCCAGTCTCAGTCCCAGCCACGGAAGATGTACAATTCTGTCAATTCCTCATATAAAATATGGGAATCGTCCCACTCCGAGTTTGCGGTTCTATAAATATATGGAACCAACCAAGGCACCGATTTTCATATTCTCTCTCATTTCATTGACTTCTCTCCAATCTCCGATCTCCTCCCCCTCTCAAGTCTCTGGAGAATCGCTCGCTCTCGTTCTCGCGATCGTTCTCGCTCTCGCTTGCTGCCATCTGGCTTCCGCGTTTTCTCTTCCAGATTCAGGTGATATGTCTGTATCTGGCTTCTGTAAAATATAATGTTCGTATATATATATATATATAGGTGTGTAAACATTAACTAAGATTTTTTTGGGAAGGAGGGGGGATAGAGGGGTTCGACTGTTCGAATGCGAAGAAAATTGCTTAATTTTTTCGTGGATTTTCGATCGGGAATCAAGAATTCAAGTAATTACGATTTTAAACGGCTTCAGATTTCAGAACAATTTACTATTTTTTCTTCCCCTGTGGAAACTCCGGCCTTTACCGAAGCCGTTCTACACATGCATTCATGTTTTTCGGTCAAGCTTCGCATTTAGGGTTCCAATCCAACTGCCACGGGCATTCTTTTCCAAATTTTTTTTGAGAGGCTATATTGCACATACACTTCCTCTCATTATTTCCTCATTATTTGAGGCTAATATCACATATCCTTTATTATTTGAAATATTATTATATTTATTTATATATTTATTTTTATAATATTTAAATTTAAAAATTAACTTTTGAACGAAACAGTATTTTTAATTTTTTTAAATTTTTTTAATTATAAAATTTTATTTAAAAATTTTTAATTAAAAAATAAAAAATTACCAAATATAAAAATAAGTAAAATAAAAACATAAAATTTAATTTATAATTTTATTTTTATTTTTAAATTTTTAATTTTAATAAAAAAAATATTAATTTTTAACGTTTTATAGTTTTTGGTCAAAAGTTTTCACTTTTTTTGAATCATTTTAATGAGAAAAATTAAAAATTAAAAATATTTTAAGTAAAAAAAAAAAATTCACTAAATTAAAAAATAAACAATATAAAATTTAATTAATTAGTTTATTATGATTTATATATATATATTTTTGTTTATATTTAAGTATCGCTTGTAATAAATTTATATATATGTTTTTTTTGTCTACACTGAAATATTTTAATATTGGCTTAAATGAATATAGTAAAATATTCTAACATTAGCTCAAACGGATATACTTGTTTATTTTTCGTAAAAAATTAAAAAAATAAAAAATTTGATAAAAAGTTAGAAAAAATTCAAATAAGGTGAAAAAAATTATTTTAAAGCTTTATAAAGCATTTTTTTTATTTTTAATAATTTTTTTAAATTTCAGCCAAAATAGCTATACTTTTAAATTCATTTTGTTTCCAGTATGATAATTACTTATTTATTTTTATTTTTAGTAAAAAAATATATTATTATATTTTTAAAACTCATTTAATTGAAATAATTTAAAAAAAAGTATAATTTTTTTGACCAACGCACTATTGGGATAATTTTTTTTGCCTTTTTTTATTTTTATTTTTAATAAAAAGTAAATTATTAGATTTTTAAAACTTATTTAATTGAAATAATTTGAAAAAAAGTATAATTTTCTGGACTAACGCACTATCTGGGATAATTATTTTTTTTTTGTCTTTTTTTTTTGCATGTGACTCTTTTAGTCTTTTTTGAATTTTTAAATTTTTTTACTGTAAATTTTTTTACTTTTTTGATTCATCGTAATAAAATAAATTTAAAAGTATAATGATTTTGGTTGAAATTTAGAAAAATCATTAAAAATGAAAAAAAGTGCCTTATAAAACTTTAAAATGGTTTTTTTCACCTTATTTGAACTTTTTTTAATTTTTTATCAATTTTTTTATATTTTGATTTTTTTTTATAAAAAAAACAAGCATGCTCGTTTGAATTAATGTTTGAATATTTCACTATGCTCGTTTGAGCTAATGTTAAAATATTTCATTCTAAAAAAAAAATATTGAAAAAAATTTATTATACGCGATACGTAAATATAAACAAAAAATATATATATAAACCATAATAAACTAACTAATCAAATTATATGTTGTTTATTTTTAAAATTAGTGAATTTTTTTTTTCTTTTACTCAAATTATTTTTACTTTTTAATTTTTCTAATCTAGATGATTCAAAGAGGGCGAAAGTTTTTGACCAAAAATTATAAAAAGTTAAAAATTAATATTTTTTTATCAAAATAAAAAATTTAAAAATAAAAATAAATCAATAAATTAATTTTTATGTTTTATTTTACTTATTTTTGTATTTAGTAATTTTTTATTTTTTAATTACAAATTTTTAAATAAAATTTTGTAATTAAAAAAAATTAAAAAAATTAAAAATACTGTTGGAACAGTATTTTTCGACCTTCCGTTAACTTTTGAATCTAAGTATTAGAAAAATAAAAATATAAAAAATTATAGTGATATTTTAAAGAATAAAAAAAATATCAGTATTATTACCCATAAATATAAGGTCCAAGTGTAATATACCATTTTTCATTTGGTCCCACGCCGAGTGTAGAATAATATTTTTTAGATTCGGTCATGCAGTTCTATAGTACATTATTATATGATGCTTTCGGCTTGGAAAATCTAAAATATATACACACATATGTGAGTGATCACATGATGATGATGATGCTGAGGATGATAATAGTAGTATGAATTCAAAATATATTTAAATTATATAAATTTGTTTTTTTAAATTTTTTAAAAAAAACTTAATATATGTTTTTTAAAAATTTATAAGAACAATTTGATCCATTTAAATTAAAATTCTGCTTCGGTGCTGATGATGATGCAGGCAGTGAGCTGAGAAAAATTGCAGTTCCTGATCGCTTTGATCGAGGGTGAAAAATGGCGCCCAATGTCACATTACATTGTCCACCACCCATGAAGGCAACATCTAATGGCGTGTTCCAGGGCGACAACCCTCTTCACTTTGCGCTCCCTCTTGCGATTTTACAGATATGCCTCGTCGTCGTTCTCACCCGCGTTCTGGCTTGTCTTCTACGGCCCTTGAGGCAGCCTCGGGTTATTGCTGAGATAATTGTATGTCCTCCTCCTCTCTTTCTCTCTTCACCTTCAATTTTTTTTGTTTTGAATAAAGATAGTTCATTATAGAATACGGTTTGTTTGGTTTAAAAACTATTTTCATATAATAATTAATTTATTTAAATTATTAATATTTAAAATATTATGAATTGAACTATTAGTACTAATCCACTTCTCTTGTGGGATTAAGATAATTCCAAGTATTAAGTTAGATGAAAGAGTTTTTTAACATTACTCCAACAAGTTGTCAAACAATACTATATATAAAATTATAATTAAAATAGTCCAATTTGAAGCTACAACTCACAAGCAAACATGCCCATAGTTCACAATGACAGATTTATGGAGATTAAAACTTTTATATAGATAACAATGAAAGGACCCAGTTCTGGTATAAACCCAGAAAAAAAATATTCAGAATTTTAGTGTATGAACCTGATTCATTTTTAATATACTATAATTTCGGAGTACAAGTTCTCAAATCCAGAATTATTGATCGTCATTCGTCAACTACTAATCCTGCAATTCACCACTGACCCTGAAAATCTCTTCTTCTTTTTTCTGTGTGGCCTGACTCCAGTAGGAGATAAGTCTATTAAGTTGATTTTTTTCGTCTTATTTAAATTTTTTATTTTTTTAGTTAAAAACTATTATTTTCTAAATTTATCGTGACAAAAAAAAATAAAAAATATATTTATTTAAATTAATATTCAAAAAATTAAAAAAAGAATGAAAAAAATTATATAAAAAAAAGGTAGACCAGGCAATGTTTTGGAAATACTTCCATCTGTGCAATGTGTACGACAGTGTACGATGCCTTTAGGGCACTGAACCTGTTCAATTGAATTTCGATTTTTGCCTTCTTTGCGATAATTTCTTATTTGTTTATTTATTTTTGTTTTTAGTGAATTTTTTTTATTATTTAATTAAATTATTATATTTTTTTTGACTTCTTACGTAAAGATGAGCCAAAAATGTAGAAAATTTTAATTAAAATATAAAAAAATTTTAAAAAAGACAAAGATAAGTCAATAAATTAAATTTTATGTTACTTATTTTCGTTTTTAGTAGACATTTTTTACATTTTGATCAAATTTTTTTACTTTTTGGATTTAATTTTATCGATACGATTTGAAAAAAAAAATATATATAATTCAAAAATAAAAAAATGTTCAACAAAGACAAAAATAAGCAAAATTTTTGACATTTATCCCAAACTGGGCTGAATTTATTGCTTTAAGCATAAACAAACTATACTAAGCCTGCGCTTGGATTAGCTTTTTTAGAAATTTTTAGACTTTTTGATTTTTTTGTAAAAAAGTAGGTATCAAATTATGTAGAAAAAGTGAAAAAAAAAAAAGAGAAAAAACCTAATAAGCCAAATCAGTTGGCTTTTTTGTGACTTTGAAGCCAAAAAATCTCAAAAATAAACTAACCCAAACACAAGCTAAAATCTTCTGTCCCAATCATTGATGTGTAGGAGATACTTCATTTAAAAAAAACAAGTATTGTCAAATTTAGATTTTTTAACCACTTAAGATCCAAAACCATCAAAACAGATATACTTATTGGTTTAATTCATAAGAAAATGATCTTTATTGAGTTAATTGAGTCTATAGAATCAAAAACCAAAAGAACAATAACAATTTTGAAATTTTCTTTTGACCGTAATTATAAACATTATCCCAAGATATATATTCCAATAGATTTTAAAAAAAATTCAAATTGGAGTTTTTCTAAGAGTTTTGTCAGCAAGTTGACTTTTTGATTTTCAGTGTCAATGTGTTCAAAAGTGATGATGTAGTCTTCAACTAATTGACGAATAAAATGATGTCTAATGTCTATATGTTTAGTCCTCTAGTGCTGAACATGATTTTTTGAAATATTTATAGTACTCGTATTATTACAATAAATAATGATGAACTCCTGATTAAGACTGTAATCAAACAATATTTGTTTCATTTACAAAAATTGAGTGCAAAAACTATCGATAGCGATACATTCTGCCTCTGCAGTTGACAGAGATATTGTATTTGTTTCTTACTATGCCGTGATATTAAGTTATTTCTAATATAAAAACAACCTCTTAAGGTGCTTTTTTTATTATTGGCGCATTCAACTCAGTCAACATCAAATAATCCTACAATATTAGAGTTAATATCCTTTGAAAATCAAATTCCATAATCAAGAGCTAAATTCACATATCGAATTATTCTTTTGACGGCAATTAAATGTTAATCTTTAGAATTTGATTGATTTTTAGCACAGATACCGACACCAAATGCAATATTAGGCCTACTAGACATAAGGTATAGCAAACTCCCAATCATATACTACCAAACATGGTTTGATTGACACTTTGACCATTTTCATCTTTTGACAATTTTACTGATGTGCTCATAGAAGTTCAGACATGTTTAGTAGATTCCAATTTAAAACCGTTTAACTAAGCGTTTATTACATGAATTACCAAATAATAAAATAGGGAATATAATTCTATAGAATATAATTCCTAACACTTTTCATTACTTAAGCATATGATGAAAAGAAAATCAAAGAACCTGCATATGCTTCCTCAGTTTAATATATTACTTCAATTTTCACATTTGAAGCTGACCCTAACACTGCGGAGCTAAGATTAGAAATTTGAATTTTTAATAGAAGCAAAGATGATCTGAAATTTTAGAAATCTTCTGGGAAGTATAGTTTTATGAAGTCAACAATTTTTTCATATAGGATGACACTGCTGAAAACCTGAGTCCATAGAACATAGTCTACATGAAAGGAGTTCTTTAATCACTCATTTAGAAGGCAACATTGTAATGTAACTTGCATGTATCAGTGAGAATTTAACTAACTTGTATTATCCAATTTTGCAGGGTGGAGTTTTACTTGGACCATCAGCTCTCGGTCGCAACCGAACCTATCTGCACGCAGTTTTCCCACCAAAAAGCTACACTGTACTGGATACGCTGGCCAATTTGGGTCTCCTCTTCTTTCTGTTCCTCGTAGGACTAGAGTTAGACCTGAAATCCCTTCGTCGGACAGGAAAGAAAGCCTTGAGCATTGCCCTTGCCGGAATTAGCCTCCCCTTTGCACTTGGAATTGGTTCATCTTTTGTCCTCCGTGAAACTATTTCCAGTGGTGTCCGTGAAGCCCCATTTCTTGTGTTCATGGGGGTGGCCCTTTCCATAACAGCCTTCCCCGTCTTGGCCCGTATCCTAGCTGAACTCAAGCTTTTAACAACCGATGTTGGTCGGGTGGCTATGTCTGCTGCAGCAGTCAATGATGTAGCTGCGTGGATTCTTCTTGCTCTCGCCATTGCCCTCTCTGGTACTGGGGATTCTCCCCTAATTTCGTTGTGGGTATTCTTGTGCGGTTGTGGGTTTGTTATGCTTTGCGTACTTGTCGTGCCGCCTATCTTTAAGTGGATTGCACAACGTTGCCCTGAGGGAGAACCGGTGAATGAGATGTACGTGTGCGCAACTTTAGCAACTGTTTTGGCTGCAGGATTTGTCACTGATTGTATTGGGATTCATGCCCTTTTTGGAGCTTTTGTGATTGGGGTTCTGATTCCTAAGGACGGGCCATTGGCGGGGGTTCTTGTGGAAAAAGTTGAAGATCTTGTATCTGGCTTGTTCCTTCCTCTCTACTTCGTCTCAAGCGGGTTGAAGACCAACGTTGCTGCCATTAAAGGGCTTCAGTCTTGGGGCCTTCTTGTTTTGGTCACAGTTACAGCATGTCTTGGGAAGATGGTTGGCACCATTGTGGTCTCGCTTTTGTGCAGAGTGCCTTTTCGAGAGGCTTTAGCTCTGGGGTTCTTGATGAACACTAAAGGCTTGGTCGAGCTCATTGTCCTCAACATTGGGAAAGACAGGGGGGTAATATTTCAGCTCAATTTGTTTGTCTATTTTGTGTTTTTGTTTTTGGTGTGTGTGAATTTGAGTGTTCTTAATTTTGATTTGTGTTGTATTATTGTTTTTCGCAGGTTTTGAATGATCAAACATTTGCCATAATGGTTTTGATGGCTCTCTTTACAACATTCATCACGACACCTCTGGTTATGGCCGTGTACAAGCCGGCTAAAAAGTTGGGAAAAGCTGAATACAAGCAGAGGACAATTCAGAGGAAAGATCCAAATACTCAGCTCCGAATACTGGCTTGTTTCCACAGCACAAGGAATATCCCCACCTTGATTAATATGATGGAGGCTTCTCGTGGGATTGATAAGAGGGATGGACTTTGTGTGTATGCAATGCACCTCATGGAGCTCTCTGAGAGATCATCTGCAATTCAAATGGTTCACAAGGCGAGGAAGAATGGGATACCCTTTTGGAACAAGGGACAACAGGCTGATGCCAACCAAATCGTTGTTGCTTTTGAGACTTTCCGGCAGTTGAGCCGCGTATTGATCCGACCAATGACGGCGATATCAGCGATGAATTCCATGCACGAGGACATCTGCGGCAGTGCAGAGAGTAAGAGGGCAGCGATCATAGTTCTCCCGTTCCACAAGCACCAGAGGCTGGACGGGCAGCTGGAGACCACTCGGGCTGATTTCCGGCTTGTCAACCAACGCGTTCTTGAGCACGCTCCTTGCTCGGTTGGCATCTTGATAGACCGTGGGCTCGGTGGGACGACTCACGTATCTGCAAGCAATGTTGATTGCAGCATAAGAGTCCTGTTCTTCGGGGGCCCCGACGATCGTGAAGCTCTCGCTTATGGTGTCCGCATGGCTGAGCACCCGGGGATCAGTCTGTTGGTCATTCGCTTCTTGGTAAACCCGGAGATCACTGGGGAGAGTTTGAAGCTTGACATGAATAACGGCTCGTCCAGCGGCAAAGCAAAGTCGATGGATGAAGAATTCATTGCCGAATTTAAGCAGAAAACGAGGGAGGATGGGTCGATCAAGTACGAAGAGAAAGTAGTGATCAGCGCTGCGGGAACTATTGAAGTCATCCGCGAGCATAGTCGCTGCAATCTGTTCTTGGTGGGACGAATGCCTGAGGGTCAGTTAGCGAAATCTTTGAATGCAAACACAAACAGTGATTGCCCCGAACTGGGGCCGGTCGGCACCATATTGACCTCGCCGGAAATCTCGACGACCGCCTCGGTTTTGGTGGTGCAACAATACCAAAACCAGTTATCTCTACAATCATTAACATCCTTGAAGGAAGAAACAGAACTGACAGATTCTTCTGATACGAACTGATCACATGGACGCAAGTCACCTAATAGCAAAAGAAATTATGGTCAACAATATTGTGAAGTTGAGATAGAAATCGAAGAAGCATACTGTACAAAGGGCACTGCTACGTTGCTTCTCAAATTAAATGACCGAAGATTACCGAATTTACTAGTCTAAGGCTATGTTTGGGTTAAATGTCACAAGTATTGCTTATTATTATTTTTTTGATCTTTTTTTAATATTTTGACTAAATTTTTTTACTTTTCTAAATCGTTTCGATGAGATAAATTCAAAAAGTAAAAAATTTTGATCAAAAAATAAAAAAATTTATTAAAAACAAAAAAAAAATATATAAATTTAGTTTATTACCTTATTTTAGTTTATTTTTGTTTTTTGTGAATTTTATTTTTATTTTTATTAAAAAAATTTATTTTTTCAACTCGTCTGAATGAAAAGTGTTTAAAAATATATTAATTTGACTTAATAATATTTTTTTTTACTAAAAATAAAAATAAACAATATCAAATAAACAAATAGAAATGGCAATTTTCATCGCCTCGCCCCAGTCTCCGTTCGCTTTGTAGGGTTTTTTTCGTCCCGCTCCCGATTATATAAAATAAATAATTTTAAAATATTAATATATATATATATATAAAATATATTTTATAAATATAATAAGTTCAAAATATTAAAATATTATATTTATCTCTAATTTTTTCTTTCTCATTTCTTATATTTTGTATATTTAGTTATATTAATTCATCAACTATTATTTTTTATTTACAACTTTTATTAATATTACTATTTTAAACATAAAAAATTACACCCGAAATATCTCCGTCCCCGCTCCATTCCTCGCTACTTCTCTAATATTTTTTTTTCGTTTCCGCTCCGATCAAATAGAGAACAGAAATAGAAGAACTAATCCCATGCCTCGCCCCACTCCAATATCATTCCTATAAATAAATAAGCAATTATCACGTACCGAACCTAAATCTAACTTAAAGAAGTGATAAGAACACCCACTAAGTGCCCAAATAAAATTTTAAATTTTAAATTTTAAAATTTAAAAAATTAACTTTTTATTTTATACATGTTATTTTTATAAATATATTTTTATTTTTAAAATTATACGTGTCAGAATATATCGAACAATATACAAATTAAACATAGAGGCATGCTACCCATTCTAAAAGATATCACCGAAAAAATTGATTGAAAGTGAAGAAATCCCTGGAATGAGATCTTGAGCTTGACACGCGGATTGAATTTTGGGTCTTTTTACTTTTATTTTTTTATACTCTCAAAAATTAAAAGATTAATGCAAAATATAAAAAACTTCTCATGTTATTATTTTTTTAATTTTATTACTTATTTTAGAAAAAATCTATTTAAAAATTTTTGTAGGAGGTTTTTTTTAGTGAATTTTTTGAACTTTAATTAAAATAACTAATTATCGAAGATTTTTTTATTTTTTTAACTTTAAACCAAAAGATAAAAACCTAACTTCAAACTTCTTTCTAAACAAAAAATTAAGTTAATTAGAATTTCTAAAAAATAAATTTTAAAAAATTATTTTTATATTTTTATATTTAGTATCAATATTGATTAATAGATCTCGATGAATAAATTGTAAAAATATAAATTTTTTAATAAACAAATGCGTATAATAAAGTTTTAAAATGTTTTTGAGTTGAATTTTAAAAAATAAAAAAGCGACGTGTGAGACCGCGAGAATAAGAAATGTACACTAAATCATTGTCGATCAATTATTTTGATGATTTATTTTTGAAGGCTTAACACTTTTGTTTGTTTTTATGATTAATATTATTTATTATTTAATATTTATTATGTATATCATTGGCGTAAAAAATTAAATTAGTTAGATATTGATAATTATGTGAATAGATTACATTTGTTAAAAAATAAATAAATAATAAATATAATTTTACAAAAAATAATGTTAAACAAATATAATCAGATCATATAATTGGAGATATCTAATTAAATTAATTTTTTTGGTGAGTAACAAAATTAAAAAATACAATAAAATAAACTATTCTGATTATAAAAATAAGTTAAGAAAATAAAATATTAAATAAAAATAATATAGTGGTACTTTGAACTAACTCACCGTCTATTTGAGTACAAATACATGAATAATTATTCAATACTTTTTGACCAATGCCGTATTCAAATCACTGAATGACATATTTTTACATGTTAAATAAAATAATAATAAAAAATGATAAATTCTACTAAATATACCAATAATTATGAAATTAGAACACCACCTAAACTTGTTCTTTCTAAAAGAATATTTACTCCAAATACACGGTAAGAGGCTTCGGTCATTTAATTGGGTAAGAGCTTTAGCATTTGTCTCGTACAAAATGGTAGCCGTTTATACTATCTATTAATTATTGTATTTTTATATACGATGATATATATAAGGAATAATTAAAATATTTATAATTTTAATTACTAATTTATATATTTTGAATATCTTATTAATAAGTATGCATTATAAATATTATTGATAGAGATATTTAATTATGTTATTACTATTATTATTGTTGAATGATTAATGATATTTTAATTAGTTTTTTGTTTGATGTTTTAAATATAATTTGTTTTATTTTTAAAATGCAATAGGTTTTTATTTTTTAGAAACTAATTTGAGAAAATAATCTCAAAGTTTTATAATTTTTTAACTTGTTAAATTATTTATATCACATGTTGAAATTGTCAAAAAAAATCACGTAAATCGTTTGATGATTAATGGGTTAGCGGTAGTTTGAAAAAATACTCTTATAAATAATTGATGACATTTTTAGTTAGTTTTTTGTTTGACGTGTTAAATATAATTTTTTTTTAAAATAATTGGAATAGATTTTTTATTTTTTAGAAACTAATTTAAGAAAATAATTTTAAAATTTATAATTTTTTAACTCGCTACACTGCCTAAATCGCTAGATCGCTAGATGAAATTACCAAAAAAATATCACATAACTTTTTAGTTTTGATAATTAGTGAGTTAGCAATGAATTGAAAAAATAGACAACCGCATAAAAGTGAATTGGTTGAAAAATTTTTTCAACCCGTCTCAATTCAACCAAACTCTGCCCGATTGAGCACAATTTCTTTAATAGGTTAATTCCTTTTATTTAGAATTTTATCATTATAAATAAGTTGTACTAGTTTTATGACCATTTAGTAGTTGATTAATAAATGTTAAAGTGTTTTTTCTTTGTTTAGATTTTTCGATATTTAGTGTGAATCAACAAAGATTTTGATGTCTTTAAATCTTGACATTCATAAAGAATCAATAGATTTAACAAAAAATCTTGCTTTCGGTACTCGTTCTCGAATCAACAAACTTAAATTATTATTATTTTTTATATATTTCCCGCTACATCAATATTTCTCCCACAACTTGTTAAAAGTGCGATATCATAAGCATAAAAAACACTTTGTCCCTTCCAACATTTTCCTTATTTGGGCTGTCATCGTCCTCGTTAGGGCTTAGTAGTAATGAAATGCGCAATAATCTGTAATTGTTTTGTTTTGTTTTGTTTTTTTTTTTTTTTGAGTACGTAAAATTGCTTAGTATTACCGTTCATGAATCTGGGCCAAACAACTCATATATTTTCGTTTTCCATATTACGTACGAACATTGATGCGTATTCTGTGCTTTACAAACGAAAACGGATATTAAATATGAAAAATGGATGAAAAATTTAATTTATAGACCGTTTATTATTTTTTATCAAGTATAAAAAATTTTAATGAATAAAATTTATTCGTATAAAAATTTTAACGTGCAAGGTTCTTTTTAAACAAAAATATCTTATAACAGATAAATTTATCTATGTTTTTACAAAATATGTATAAAGAATATAAATAAATTTATCTGTCTTTCATTGAAAGCGCATGTAAAGAACACATATGAATTTATCTATTTTATTAAAAGTATGTATAAATAACACAAATAAATTTATCTATTTGCATTATCTGTATTGATATGCAAACAGATAAATTTATCTTTTTATTTTGGGTGGTTGAAATTAAAAGGATACGCAGTCTAAATAAGATTAGTTGTTTTGGGAATAACAATCCAAGGTTTTATCTATTATATTATTTGTTTTTTTCATTGAATTAGGCTTTGGATTAAGGGATAATAATCTAATTTCATGTTTGTTTTGAATATCTTGAACTAGGATAAATATTTAGATGACTAAACTACCCTTGAAATACAATTTTAATTCATCTATATAGGTTAGTGCCTTATTAAATTTTTTCTTGTGCTCCCCATTTTATACAAAAAATCTAATACAAAAGCATGATAACCCACCTAATGAATAAGTTAGGTGAGTATTAATAAAAATTATCATTCTATTTTTTTATATATCATATGTTTTTGTTTTTAATACCTCATATAAAAGCTATCTTCTATTTTTAAGATATAACACAAAAGTCACCTTTTTCGACATAATAAACATGTCTAATACTACCTACTTTCATTTTCTTATATAAACAAACCACCTAATTACATATAAAATATTCAAAATTTAATTACATATGAAACATTCTATATATTTTCACATACAAATCCGGCTACAAATACAAATAAGAAGTTAAAAACATGTTGCCAAAGCATTGAGTTGAAGATCTAGCAAAAAACAAGATCTAACAACAAATAAAAAATAAATAAAAAAAAACAAAAAAAAAAAAAAAAAAAAAAAAAAAAACAACTCCAATCATTTTCTTCTACGATTAACTTGTTTCTCTCTCATTCATCATTTTTTTGATTTATATGTTTGGTTGCCTACTTTCATACTAATATACACTTGAGGAACAAAATTGGCGGAAATTGAATTCAAATTAGCCCATATTTAGCAGAGATTAAGTTATAAAAAGTACACTGTATCCCATTCTCCTCTTAATCCTCCTCCTCCT
>JAOTRH010000013.1:8642271-8663501 GCA_034768845.1 Heliamphora exappendiculata | reverse complement strand
CTGCGCTGGCGCTGTGGGCTGCGAGCGCTGACAGGGCTGTGGGCTGTGGGCGGCGGCGGCGCTGCCGGCTGCCGCTCTTGTGTGGGTTTGGTGGTGGCGCGACGCGACGGTTTCGGCCTTGGCGGCAGAGCTTCAGGCAGCGACAGCAGGCGACGATGGCAAGCGGCGGCGACGCGAAACGGTCAAGATGGCTGGTGGTGCCGCGACTAGGCGGTGAGAAGGCAGAGGTGGCAACACCCTGTGTCGTCGCGGTGATGCGGCCGGTGGTGCCCATCACTGCGACGACGCCGAAAAAAATACTACAGGCTATAAGAATGTATGTTCTGATACCGTGAAGAAATTGAGAAGAGAAAATAACTCTATATTTTTTGTCTATTAAAATTGTATAATATATGGCCTATTTATAGACGAATAGAAATAAACAATAAGAAAATATGATAGAATAAAATTAAATCAGAATAAAATCAATCTAATCAATCTAATATTTTAATTAATTTAAATTTAATATTTCAACACAATAATTTAATAAATTTTTAAGAAATGTGGTCTCATTTGGTGAATTCATGAAAGTCCAGATCATTAGTTTTCAACTGGGGAGGAACCGAGATTGTGTCCAGCTGGAAATATTCTCACACAATATTTGTCTAGTGGTAAAGTACGCTTAAATATTTTTTATTTATTTTTTTACTAAATGTGGAATCAAATTGCCAATCAACTTTTTCAGAGACAATTAATATATATTATTGTCAAGCAACCATTAATTACACTAATGCCCTTTGCCAGTGTAACAGCTAGTTTTTAATATTGGGAAACACAAAACTCTCCAACTGGCATCATATGTGTATGTACTAGCAATTATATGTCTGTGCTTAAAATTACTTTTCACATCATTTAATTATAAGACTCATTCTAAATAACAAATAATTTTTTAAACTATTAAGGGAGATAATATAATTTTATATTATTAGGTTCTCTCTTAATTTATATCAAAAATAACAAAAAATATATATATATATATATATAAACTATACAAAACTAAGTGTATTTTTCAAATAATATGTATGTATATATATATATTAAATATTTGAGTTTTAAATGAAGAGATGGAGCACTAAGTCTGTGTTTGGACTAGTTTTTTTTAGTAATTTTTAAATATTTTAATTTTTTTTATAAAAAAATAAGTATCAAATCATATAGAAAAATTAAAAAAAAACATAATAAGTCAAATTATTTAATTTTTTATAACTTTTAAATCAAAAATTTCAAAAATAAATTAGCCCAAATCCAAGTTAAATAAAGAAAATAGAGCATAGCAAGCTAGTTAGTGAGAGAAAAAAAGAGAAATCACGTACAACGAAATCAATATTAATTTTTTTTCTATTATATAATAGATAAAAAATATTAATTTGGATATTATATGCATACATAAATATATTAGTAATTCTACTATCCCAGATTTGTACAGTAATGCTAGGGATCTAAAAAGCCAACCTAGAATTTTGCCCAAAATATTAACACGTCACCATTGTAGGTTAACACGTCACCATCGTTCATTAATTAATTATTATTCTTAAACCCTCTCTCTTCCGCCAATGTTTTAGCTTCCATTTTTTCTCCAATCTCTCTCACCCTACACTCTCCTCTTCACATTCACGTGCTTTCTTATGCACTTCGTTTGGTATAATTATTTTGTTTTATTTTTAGTAATTTTTTTATTATTTAAGTAAATTATTATTATATTTTTTGATTCATTTCACTGAGACGAGTTAAAAAAGTAAATTATTTTAATTAAAATATATTTTTTTTTGAAAAAAAATAAAATCAAAATAAACTAATAAGCCAAGTTTTATATTAATTATTTTCGTCTTTAGTAAAAAAAAATTTATATTTTGATTAAAAAAATTTATTTTTTCAGTTCATTGCATCAAAACAATTCAAAAAAGTTATAAATTTCTTTTATCAAAATATAAAAAAATTCATTAAAGAAAAAAATAATCAATATAAAACTTCGTTTATTAGCTTATTTTAGTTTATTTTGTCTTATTTTTTAAAATTATATTTTGATTAAAACAATTTACTTTTTTAACTTATCTTGATGAGATAAAAAAAGTAAATTTATTTATTGAACTGTCTTGATGCGATGAATTAAAAAAATAATTTTTTTAATCAAATATAAAAATACGTTTACTAAAGACAAAAATAATCAATATAAAACTTAGCGTATTAGTTTATTTTGATTTTATTTTTTTCAAAAAAAAATATATTTTAATTAAAATAATTTATTTTTCTAACTCATCTAATTGAAATGAGTCAAAAAGTATAATAATAATTTATTTAAATAATTTAAAAAATTACTAAAAATGAAACAAAATAATCATACCAAACGAAGTGCATAAGAAAGCAAGTGAATGTGAAGAGGAGTGTAGGGTGAGAGAGATAGTGGGGGGAAAAATGGAAGCTAAAACATTGGCAGAAAGAGAGGGTTTAAGAATAATAATTAATTAATGAACGTAGGACCCACAATGGTGACGTGTTAATTTTCTGGGCAAAATTCTGAGTTGGCTTTCTGGACCTAGCATTACTGTTACTGTAAATACATACATACATACTTTTTCACAATTATACATGCATATATACTATAATATAATAAAAGTATGATATGATTATCTGCCTTGTGTTGAATTAAATTCTAGATCGTGGTATCCAGAGACAAATTGATATATATATATATATATAAAAGAAAAGAAAATATTTGATTCCATGGTGAATTAATAAGAAAAAAAATATTAAACTCTAATAGATTTCTCAAAAATAGTTTTCTGGATAAAATACTTGAATTAATCAAAATTTTTAAATATGAATATGTTAGGTATTAGATTATTATGTACTTGACTTTTAACAATCACATTGTAATTCCTCCACATGATTCCTGTCATCCAAAGATACAAAGAAATATTAATTAAGCATTGTTTATTAGGCAGTAAATAAAAAGTTAACAATGCATAATATTTGTATAAATTAGTATTGTATTAATATTCGTAAAAGCAAGAGGCTTCATCTCTAAAAATATATTAATATTACTTTTTTTTTTTTATTAAATTATTATGTACCATCTAATAAACAATATCACAAAGTAATTTTATGATGTGAACCTAATTGGTAAAGTCTCATAAATTGGCACCAATGACTTGGATCGAACCTCTCTCGACCAATTTCACCTGATGCAATAGAGAGCTCCACATATTATCCTAATAAGTCAAATTTTATTATATTATAGTTTATTTTTTGTTTTAGTAAAAAAAATTTTATTTTTTGATTTAATTTTTTTATTTTTTCTAGTTTATCTCATCGAGACGATTTATAAAATAAAAAAAGTTAAAAGATGAAAAAATAAATTACAAAAAATAAAAATAAGCAAAAATTACAAAAAAAAATTAACCCAAACATGACCATAGTTACTCATAGAACATACTAAACTATTTAGAATTGAGTAATGTTAAGGTGATTATATTTAGTGATTTTATTTGTGTAATATAGCATATGACATGTTTATGCGTTAGTATTTGTGTCATTAAATACCAAACAAAGACTATAAAAGAGAAATAAATAGTGATTTCATAAGATAATATAAACACCAGCAACAGTATTACTAAGAATTGAACAGTGATAGCACAACTTCAAGACCAATGAATTTTTTTCAAGAACAATGATTTTTTTTTTTTACAATTAAGCACAACTAATTATCGTATGCAGTGGTGCAATTTTTTACAAAAGTGTACATACAAAAACTTGAAAAGATATCTTAAGAATTGATCATGACATTATGTATATTCCTCTTCCTTCTTTCTTACATATTTAACTATTTTAGAGTTATAGTATAATTTTTTGGAGTACAAAAACAAAATATATAAAATTATTAATTTTATTATATAATTTCAGAGGAATACAAATACAATAGTAAGAAAAAAAATTATAAAAATATAAAATCATTATTGGTATTACATTTTCAATTGCCCCCACTAGCAAGTCCCATGCTACTCCCATGCTGCTTATGCCCTTACAAACATCATGATATGCTTTATATATTATTTGGTATTTAATTTGGTTATCACCCATAATTATCATAGCATTACACATGAAAATTACAATATACTCCTGAAATACAATATAGGTAAACATAATCATCATAACATTTCACATAGCAAATTATAAGGTACTATCGAGATATGATATAGGTAATAACAAGCGATACTCCTACAATTAAAAATATTTTATGCACACTAAGTGCATAGATTGCTATTATCTTCTGACTACCAAACAAAGGTCAATTAATATTGTTTAACCTGGAAAAGAAATGGTGTTTCTAATAAATGAAAATGTATGATGATCAATATTCAGAGTATTTTCTACCACATAATCAAATATAAGTGTCATGTTAACAATGTCACATAATTTTTTTTTTTTATAATTGGGTGTTCAGGCCAGTTTGCGCATACCTTGATTAATTCTAAGGTTCTGAAATTAATAACCAGGTAAACCTCTAGTGGTCCTAAGAGAATTTGAACCAGTATCATTAGAAAGCAAATTCAAAACCTGACCAGTTGTACTAACATTAGCACCAAACTCACTCCGCCTTGGTTTAGTTCCTATTTGGTACAATGGTGGCGGTTGGCGTTACTTTTAATTATAGCTTATAAGTTTCTACTAGTTTTAGTAATGAATTATTTTTTAAAATATTAATAATTTTTGCTACAAGTTATAAATATTTTTTCTTTTAGCAATAGATCGACGCTAATACATATGGGCATACAAGTCTATAGAAAATCATACCATAAGGCCATTAACATGTAGTATGAGTTTCCTAGAGGTTATACGGTTCCAAAATTCATCCTGTTACGAGGAGAAGGCAACTATTCCATTATGGAACATGTAATTCATTTTACTGTCCTGTGTGGAACAGCAAGAAACAACGATTTTTTAAAATCAATTTTTTTGTCGTCTCTCGGACGAGAATAACATTTATGTGGTATGTTAAATTGTCACCCAATTCAACTCAAATGTGACAGTAGATATATAATTTATTTCACTAGTAATTCCACAAGTTAAAATTAGAGATTACTATAGTAGATTTGGCCAAGATGTATTAGCTTCTTAGAGAGTTTATAGATGCTTATATTGGTGTTCAAAAAGAAAAAATTAGTACAAAATTGTCTTGGCAAAAATTGATTATGTCATGTTTGTATAGAACAACCTAAACCTCGAGCTTTGCAAAAAGTTTAAGGGAATGAAATATAAAATTCTCTTCAAGCTAGCAATTAGAATTATGAGATACGAACACATCTTGAAAAATAAGTAGGACATAAAAATGACGTCTAAGAGAACCTACAATAGAGGCCCAAACTAGATGACAAAATGCATAATCCTGAGATTATGGTGGCAAAAATTTTGAATGGAAAAAAAAAAAACAAGAATGCAAGGTGTATTTTTCAAGGTCAAAAATAAAAAAATGAGGCCACTCTCCATATTAGGATGTGTGCATGGAGTGTGGCTAACATACATTTAACCACTTAGACAAATGAGTTAACCTCATTTCCTTAAACACTTAACCTCATTTCCTTAAGACTATACACTTAACCACTTAGACGAATGAGACGAATGAGTTAAGAAGTCGATTAAATAAGTTAAGTGGTTCTTAATATACATGACCGTCAAGAATTATTAATATATTTTGTTTCTTTTTACGTAATATAATTTTTGTATTAAACTATAAGTAACGATATAATTGCAATATGTTTTTAAACTTATATGATCATTTTTTTTTTTGCCTTACAAAATTTTGTTAATTTCTAAATATGATATTATTCTACGATTCATATTTTTCAAAACATGTGAATATTGTTGAAATGATTTATATATATTTGAATTTTGGAGGCAAAAAATAAAAAAAAAGTTATGATGTCAATTTTGCTATTTTTTCTCTAAAAATATTATGTGATTGGCATGTGTGAGAATTTAACGAAAATGTGAATGGAAGCTAGTCCGAGGGAGCATTGTTACAATTGAATAAAAGTCGAGTTACAATGTACTCCAATTAATCTTTTAAGGGACTAATTACATTTTTTGAATCTTATAGGAGTAAAATGCCCCCAAAAAAAACCTAAAATAGATCACATTTTCAGCATATATAAAAAAATTTGATGAAAATATTAACGGAAGTTAAATTAGGGATTTATTGCTATACTTAAATTAATTTAGGGAACAATTTATACAAATTAATTTTTTAAGAAATTAACTGCACATTTGAATATCTTTTAGAGGATAACTGTTATAAACCTTTAAAAAAAAGTATAATTGTATGACTTAAAGTACTTACAATTAAGTTTATGCTTGGCATTTCTAAAAAATTAGTCTTATTTTGCAAGAAAATTAGCTTTTAAGCTAGTGTATTTAGCATCTTTAAAAAGTACATTATTTTTTATATTATTTTTCAAAAAAAATGCCTATTAATATTCTGAATAGTTTACTCTTTTTTTTGAGTAAAATAAATATAATACGCTCAATATAAAAGTCAATTATACTCTCAAAAATAAATAAAAATATTATATCAGTATTTTAAATACTATAGTTTAAAAATAAAAAATAAAAATATATTAGAAATCTTAACAAGAAACAAAAAGGAAAAGAAAAATCTATTTAAACCAATTATCTTAAATGATTAAGCTTTTTTTTTCTATCACTTTTCTTTTTTAAAAGAAGCTAAAATTTTTTTACTAATAGTGCACATATGATATATATACATATATATGTACATCGATAGTAGTGCACTTGCATGATACCCCCATAGGCCCATACCCAAACCAGTGGAAATTATTATTGAACATTATCAGGTTTGGATTAAGTGTCCAATAAATTCCAAAACACATTAGGTACTTTGTTTTTTCTATCTTCACAACTTTAAATTCTAAATAAATAATGTTATCCTTCATTTCAATGACAGAACGGCGAGCACGGTGACAAAAAAAATTGTAATCTACTCAACTCTTATAAAAAGACCTATTAAAGGTTAGAAATTGTCATTTAGTCTTAATTTTGACATTACCAACGCTAATATACTTGTGCCGATTTGATTAAGTGTTCAATAAATTCCAAAACACATTAAGTACCGTTCATTTTTTCTGTCTTCATAACTTCAAATTTCAAATAAATAATGCAATCTTTCATTTCAACGACGAAACGACGAGCACAGCGACATAAAAAATTGTGCTATACTCAACTCTTGCAAAAAGACTTATTAAAGGTTAGAGATTGTCATTTAGTCTTAATTTTGACATTACTAACGTTAATATACTTGTGTTGATTTGGTTATATGTCTAAAATTTATAAAAATCAGATGAAGAGATTTACCACCATCGTCTCCTTGATTCCCAAATCGAATAATTTAGAGAAAAGGTTTAGAAAAAGAAAATCTCAACTCAAACTCTATTTTGAATATATATGAAATTTGCAAGATAAAGTCTAAAAAATTCTTAAGATAATTTTTTTTTTATTTTTTAGGAGAGCTTATCCCAATTCCCTAACTCAGATGCAAGTCAGCTGCAAGCATCTTCCTTTTTCAAAAGTTCAAAACTCTTATGATCAATGCTCCCAAGGCAATCTTGACCATACACTCACAACCACCACCTAAGGAATAATTATTTCGTAGTGAATTTTTTTTAGTATTAATTTAAATGAGTATATTTTTTAAATTATTTTTTTTTATAAAAAAAAAAGTTCATATAAGATGAAAAAAGCCAATTTAAGCAGGCTTTTTGGCTTTTTATTTTCTAATTTTTTCGTTTTTAATGAATTTTTTTAAAATTTGATCTTAATGAGTATATTTTTTAGAATCTTCTCATTATAAGAAAAAAAAAACGTACAAAATTTAAATCAAAATATACAAAAAAAAGTTTAGAAAAGATAAAAAAAAAAAGCTCCGAAAAAAAGCCACTAAGCTTTTTAGTCCAAACATAGGCTTATATAGTGCTGTCATTTTATAATATTGTGAAAAATATTTATAACTTATAATAAAAGTTGTGAGTATTTAGTAAAAATTATAATTTGTAGTTAAAATAAAAAAAAAATAATTATAATTTATAACAAAAGTAGTGAGTGTTTAAAATTAATTTTTAATTTATAATTAAAATTAATAATAAAAAATTAAAAATTATAACAAAAAGCTTTACCATACAGCCCGTAGTCAGAATCATGTCGGAAAATGATTGTTATTGGTTAAGCTTTCCCTTTAAGATTTTTCATTTCTTCTAATAGTTAATTATTTTGAGTTTTGAATCCATCGACAATGATAATCTTAACAGTTCAATTTATAAATCTCGCAAAAATAACCATTTATGAAAAGAATTAGTTTGATCGAATGTTGAAAAGTATATATATGAACAAATTATATTTTATTTTATAAAATATAATTTAAATTTAAAATAAATTATTTAATTTTAAATCATTCAATTTGTAAAAAAAAATATAACTTGTTCAAATATCAATAGATACCCGAGCAAATTAAATCTTTACATGCATGGATAATCCTTTTTATGATATCTACTATATAAATTGTTTGAATTATAAAAAGAGATAATTATTGTTTTTACGTATTACAAGTTAATTCAAACATATATTAATAAAAGGAATTATTGTTATTTCAATGCAAAAGAAACTAAAAGGTTCAAAAGTATAGTCAAATGAGCATCTTTTTAACTTTTAAAAATTTACTAATCCAAACGACCTACTTTATTTTTTAAAGTTTTTTTTATTAAAAGCAAAAACAAACTTAAAAAAATGAATTACAAATCCTGAGAAATGGGTGGAAATGATAATAGGGATCACTGGATATGTCGGCCTTTTTCTTGTTACGTGAAGGCCAATTAACGTGCCTTTTTGGACTGAAAAAGCCCAGGTACAATATGAATTGGTGATTGGGCCTAGACCATGACGCTGATGAAACTTGTTCATCTGTATATCAATGTTCTGAATACCTGACAAAATATTGGTTTTGTTTCTTAATACGGTACATACCGTTACTAATAAAATATTAAATACCATTTTGATTGCATGGTTATAAAATATTATATATATATATATATATATATATATATATAAATAATTTAGAATAATATAAATACTTATCTAACATAATTTGATAAATGTCACAAGATGAAGACAAAATATCACCCTAAAGTATGACCAGAATGATGAGACCGCGCTTCTTTAAACTGGGATGAGCCAAGATTTGGGATTGGTCATCTTTTTTTACAGAACAGTCGAGTATTTACCTACGTGACCTTTTCTATTGTTATTCATTTCTCTGATCAATTGGAGCTTTATGCTTATTAGCCTTTTGTCTTGGTTCACAAATGGCGTGTAACTTAAGTGTGAGTAGATTTTGAAAATGGTTAAAAAGATACCGTCTTAATGGTTTGCACATGGCGTATTTTATCCCCTGACAAAAGAATCAATTTAAAAGGTTATGGGAGAACAAATTCAAGTATAGCGTATTCTCTTTCTCTCGTTAAAAATAGAAGTTGCTTAGGTTTTACTCTATCGAAAAACTAACTTGATCGTCGGAGTAGCGTAGACCAGTACCACTCCGACGCCATGGTTAATCGTCTTGTTTTAATAAGGCATTGGATCAAAGGCAGAACCACTAGGAGGGAGCCATTATCATATTTAATTAATTAGTCTAAACTAATTTTTAATTTCATTACCTATAATGAGATAGCTAAACTAAAAGAGATATAAATTTGACACTGACAAATTTTAGAACTCTTATTTTATGTTATATTTAAAACTTAAATATAAAAATAAGAAATTAAAAAATAACTTAAAAAATCTTTTTATGTACCTAGTATTGTTCGATATCTACGGGTAAAGATTAGTATCATTCGGTATAATTGTCACAGTCAAGTACAATTAGTATTTCAAAATGTACAAATTAAATAATTAATATATTGATTTTGCTCTGAAATAATACGTATAGGCCATTATGGTATAATATTAATAAATACATTATAAATGACTTTTGGAGGATAGTGTGGTCTTGGGGTTTATATGATTAAAACAAGAACAAATTAATTAAACCATGGACATGCTAAAATTGCATGAATGAGATGTTTCACAATTAATTATTTTCAGCTATCAGATCTTTTATCTTTATATATAATACAAATTAATAATTAAGAAAAACTAAAAGCTTCAAAATAGAGAGTTTGTTCGAAAAATATTTACTTTCAAAAATACTGTTAAAATTTTAGAGAGATTTTAAAAAAAAAATTCGAACTAAATTTTAAAATAATCTACTTTGTAAGAAAAAAAAATAGAAAAAAATAGACCAAACAAAACTAAGGCTTAGTTTGGGATTTCTTTTTAATATTTGATTTATTTTTGTCTATTCTGATTCTTTTTTTTTTTTTAAACTAGTTTTTTTAAATATTTTTGGTGGGTGGTTAGTTCTGATAAGAGATGAAAAAACATCTTCTAAAAACAAAAGAAAAATTTTAAAACATATAGAGCTTGATTGGGAACTAGCTTATAACTAGCTTAAAAACTTATTTTTTATTTTTTTGTTTTTGTCAAAAAATTAAATTGGGTTCAAAACTTTGTTTCGAAAATTGTCTTTAAAGTTAATATTTTTTTTGAAATTGCTTAATTGGGTAAAAGGTTAACTTTTTACTTTTTGGTTAAATTGATCAATATTGCTCTTTTATATAATTAATTATTACTATTATATATATTTGACGTTGATAATAAATAAATTATCAAGTAGAGTATTATTGTCTTTTAAATTGATACAAGAATTTAAATAGAGAATTCTATAAATTAATATTTTAATTTAGTTTTTTAGTGTTTTTACTTTTTTTACTTACTATATTAGCTTTTTTATATTTTTAATCAAAAACTAAAAAGCTAAGGTTACCAATTAGCCCTATAGTTTATTAATTTATGTTAACTTATGTCCTCATTTCTCAACTTTTGTTAAAAAAGAAAATTATCACAATTTTTTAGTTTTTTCACTTTTCATGATGGCACATTTTGAAAAATAAATAATTTTAATTAAAAAAATAAAAAGTATAAAATAAATTATTATCTTCAATAGTGCCTAAAAAGTGAATGATTGGAGAAATTCTTTGGGTGTGCCAATTTAATACGTGGGTGCTGTGACCCTTTAATATATGATATGATTGTTATGTTGGTTTGCAATTTCTCTTTAATATATGATTATTTTTTAAAATTATTAATACATAATATTCTCGTATTAATTTGACACACTACTTTAGCATGTTGACATGACATTCTCTGTTCACGAGTAATTATTTAATAATTTCAAAATATCATGTGATGCGATACTAATAAAAAATTAAAAATTATTAAGTACTCTCATAATACTATGTAACATTATTTCCATGATACTCTCAAAAAATAAGAATGCACAATTCACTGAGTGAGTCTTCTTTCTCTTCTACTCACCTAACAAAAGTGTGCTCACATTGTTACGTGCGAGGGTTTTTGGCTACATAATTAAATAAGAATATCATATAAGTAATATTGTATAGTTTTTCAGGACAGCAAAATAATTACTCACGAAAAACACTCTGCATAAAATAATATAAATTTATATTTATTAAGTAGATAAGAGCCGATAATTCACTTAATATGTATTAAATATTTTTATTTGTCAGAATCAATACGTGTTTTCTTTAATGGATACGTAATAATTTGTGCTGGCTCACTTAATAAGAATTTTTAGCAGTGCTAAAATTAATAATTAATAATTTATAATTTATAATAAAATTTATAAATTTTTGACAAATATATTAATTTGTAACGACAATACAAAAACATATAATTATACTTTATAATTAAAATTATAAATATTTAAAAAATTTATAATTTATTATTAAAATTAATAGTATAAAATTAAAAACTAGCTAAATAAATTTAGGAGCAAACAACCTAAATAACTTCTCCAACGATCGGAGTGGGGAATTGACTGCCGAAGTGGCGCTATTCGATTCGGATAGCTTATCACTACACCGTTGGAAAGCCCAGAATCAGAGGTGGAGGAGATAGGAGAGAGAGAGAGAGAGGGAGAGAGAGAGAGAATGCGAAGCTTAACGCTCTCTTCGCAGAGCGTGTTACTGAGGACTCATCATTCACCGCCTTCGTCTTCTTCACCTTCCAAACCTCTCAAATCACCCCACTTCTCTCTCAATTCTCGCTTCAACGGCCAAACTACCGAGCTCTCTCGTCGCAATCCGACCCTCTTTCTCTCAAGGTCACTCTCGTTCTTCTCTTCTCTAATTCTCCTGTTCTCTCATTCAATTTCTCAATAACGAAACCTTGTAACTATTCAGGTTTCTATGATTTTTGTAAAGAAACAAAACAGTTAAGATTTAAAACATAGAATCAATCACAATCACAGACACTGTTTCTTATTTTTTATCCTTTGTTTAAATAACACATCCTCTTACTGGTAAAAGATAATTAATCTTTCATTGTATCTGTGACTAAAATTCGCGTACTTAGTCTTTAAAAAAAATTGATTACATAGATTTCGCTTTCGATTTTTTTTCTGAGTGCTCCATTTTGTTGGGGTTCGTTCCTACAAATGTACATTGAATTTGACGTTAACTGCAGTATTTTTGTATTAAATGTAAGTATGATAAACAGATTCCGGAGTTCTTGTTTCGACATTATCAAATGGAAACCAAAGCACTCTTAACTTTTTGTCTCTTTCAGATACGCGAGGCTGCAGTGTTTAGAGGCCTACATGGTGAGTTTCAGGCAATTTTTATGGATATTTTTGAATTAATTGGCATGCTATTGTAACTTTCCCTTAAATAAGGGGCAGAGCTCGGATTTGTACTCGAAGGGAGGCAAGTAAGAGGGAAAAAAACACACACACACATATATATATATATATATTATAGGACGATTTTTAAAAATTAATTTTAATTCTTTGAATGCTGTAGAATAATTTTAGAATTTGGAAGGCTAAGGTCGAGAGATTGATGAGCAAGAAGACTGAAAACCCTAAGAATGTTGGTGTTGAAATGGAGTTGAAAATTCTGCACCAATGGTGTTATCAAATGAGACATAAAAGACCGAGTTGGAGACTTGGAATCGACTACCGATAGAACTAAATAACTGAGATGGTTTGTTGAGAAATGGAGACATTATTTATTTAGTCAGTATTTCATATAGTTTATTGAATTTGCATGCTATAATGACCACATTTGAATACCTTTTGATGTGATATTATTTTGGTACAAGAAATGACACTATTCATGATCATCTAATGGGCCCCACAAAGCATTGATTCATGTATGCAAGGTGTAACATGAGATGTTGCTCAACTATATAGTATTATTGTTAATGAAAAATAAAAGAACATCAAGTTCATACTCTCATTTTGTTTAGAAAAAATATTGCCTATACGCATATTTAAATAGTTGAGAGGTGCAGGCCCCTATGTAGTCCCACCTCTGCCGAAAACAGATATTCTTCATTTATTATTCTTCTCTGTATTTTATGTGTTGACATGTTAGAGCAATTGATAATTACATTCAGTTATTTTGGAGGAATAATATATAGGATGCAAAGTACTGACCAACTTTAGCAGAATGGTTTTAGTAAATTCCACTTTTGCTTACGGTTGCTAAACAATGTTTTAATTTAGGCTTAATTCTGGAAGTGGAAAATCCTAATATATTGCAACCACTTACTTTGAAGTATGAATAAATATATATTTATATATAACAACTCTATTATGCTGTTGAAATTGTTATTTTGACCTCTAGATTGGTTTAGGCTGGTATAATCTGAAACTTTGAATGCCAAGAGCTAATCAGTTCCATTCATACATCTTTCTCCAAGCCTGAAATAGTAATTAATGAGAATCTTTGATTTTGTCTATTAAACTTTGATCCAGGCAGTCAAATTCCTCAGTTGCAATGCATGCAAAGCAACTAAATGGGCAAACAATGTGGATGATTGTGGTGTTTTGGATGAATCACCTTCAAAGAAGAATATTGCAAGGAGGATTTTCATGCCCGGAGATGTCGCAGTTTCTAATATATCATTCCATTCTTATCTGAAGTTCTTCCTGCTATTTGGATTGTTCACCACTGAAGGCACTCAACTGGCAATTGCTGGTTCAGATTTTGCAAGTGGATTGCAATCAACGTCATTTCTTGGGGACCTCAGCGATATTAGCACAGGTTTTGCTTCAGTTAGGAAAATCTCCCTGTAACTTTAATGATTGCTACACTCTTAAAGAGCAGCAATGCAATAGAACCTTTTGTACATTTCTTATTCCTGACATGAACTCGAACTTGAAGGGATTTTTCTAATTTAATAACTTAGACTCATCTGTGATTTATTGTACCTTCAAACTCGAGTATTTTTATGACACTGCATCATCAATTTGTTGCTTTTGGGGGATTGCATACACTAGGATTGATGCTATCCATTTACTCCTTTCAATGCAAATATTTCTTGGGTTAAATGCAGTTGTCCTCAGTGTTTCATATTTTGCCATTCTGCTATGGTGGTGAGAGGAATGGACAGCAATATTGTATGTCTAGTTTGGCATATTATACCTTAAAATTCCTATAGCTCCCTGTGGATAAGACCTGGGTTTTAGGTATTTGGGTGCTGGATGTACATTTTTCTGGTGGCCACTTCCTTTCCATGTGTAGAAGATGTGCTACATTTCTTGATGTGGGTGGAAGTTTTGTTTGCTATGAAAGCCAAGAAGTGCTCAATGTGAATATGTAGTTCTTACCGTTAAGAATGAAAACCGCTTTGGAGGTAAATTTATAAGTTTTTGCTGGGAAAAAATTGTGCACATCATTCTTTGCCCTACACCTAGAAATTAGTTATTGATACATACCTTTTCACCCTCATTATTTATTGATACAACTATGTTATTGCACATCATTAGTTATTGATACATACCTACACCTATTGCACATCATTCTTCGCCCTCATTATTTATTGATACAATTATGCCCTGTCTATAGGACATACCTTTTCACCCGAATTACGTTACGCAGTCACTAACACTAAGAAGTCATTCTTTATGTTGCAGGCATTCTTGCTTATATTTTTCTCTGAATTAGGGGACAAAACCTTTTTTATTGCGGTAAGAGAACATTCAGCAGTTTCACGGAAGTATTTGTTATTTAATTTTTTAAATCGTATTCTCTGAAGTAATTAGATGAATATGGATGGATATATTATGTTTGTTGGTGGACAATTTGTGCTCCCCTCACGAGCTTTAATCCCTAATTCTACACAATAAGAATCAATTAGTACTCTCACGGTCTCACCACATAAGAAAACTACTTTTCATCTGAACTTTGTTTCTTGACTGACTCGTTTTGAGGTTAAAAAATTCTTAGATTACATCAATTTTTCTACTTCATCAAATTGTCTGCATTTTGTTCTCGACTAAATTAAATTTTGGTGCTTAATGTCTTGGGCAGGCACTTTTAGCAGCTAGGAACTCTGGTGCCGTCGTTTTCGTGGGGACTTTCGGCGCACTTGCGTATGTTATTTGTTTATGCTTGGTGATTTTGGTGACCTATGCAATTGAAGCCTTGTAATAATGAAAATTCAAATGGAATATGGCATGTGCATTTTTAAACTACATAATGAGTGGGAGCCAACTGTGCTGCCAATTTAGGTGCTTATGAGGATTGATCTCTAGTACTGTTGTACAATTGGGAAATAGCATGGAGACAAATTTTTTAAGCAGTGAAGTCAGTGTCAACATAAATTCCCTTGCCTTTGTAATTGTTTGTGATACATAGCAGTAGCGGACTTAGTTTTACAAACTTAAGAGCTTGGGGCATTGCTTTTGTTTAGAGTATATTGTTGTTATTCTGATCATTTGTCATGAAATATTTATATTATAATTATCAGATCAACTATTTCAAGAGCTGCTTTATATCATCAAGGACTAATGATTGTGCATTTGGTGAATAAATGTGTTTAGTGCAACGCTATTTGAATAGAAATGTTACTATTTATTTCATTAACCCAATTGTGTTCGTGTATGATGGGCAGGACAATGACAATCATATCTGTTGCTCTTGGACGAACTTTTCATTATGTCGATGATATCCTCCCATTCAGGTACTTCTTAGATTTTTTGTCAATGCTTAACTAGTGTTCATAAACTTGTCGGACCTATGCGAGTTTTCTGGCATCACGTAGTATGTCCTGTCCCTTATATCTGTAGCATTAAAATAAGCAATGATAACTGTACTATATCCAAATTTCCAACACCAATGAAAATGTTTAAGTGACTTCCTGAAAATAATAGAATGTGATAGCATGGTCTTGCGTATCTTTATTTTCTGAGAGGCAACTGCCTGAGTGAGACCCGTATGACCATTCCGAGGTCTATACTGACCCGTGGATATTCTGTTGGAGAAATATGGTTAGGAATCCTTGCTTTCTACTCTAACTAGTTGATGAAATCGTCAATTGATCAAGAATTGTCCTTACATAGTTTTCTGAATGGCAGATTTGGTGACACTGATTTACCAGTTGATGATATTGCTGCTGTGTGCCTTCTGGTAATTAATGGGTTCCAAATTTTTGGCCAGATGAAACAAAGAGCAATATGAACACACATACCACTGTTATATTGTACATAATGGATATTAGCAACAGAAGTTGTATAATTGCAGGTGTATTTTGGGATCTCAACATTGCTTGAAGCCACTTCTGGTGGTGGTCTAAAGGCAGAAGAAGAACAGAAGGAGGTGAGTTTTTTTAATCTAAATTGATTATCTTTTTAGGCCTAACCTGTGATCTTTTTCTTGACATTTGTTTGCCTCTTTCAAATTGATAAAATAGATTGAAGGATTTGTATCTTGAATACAATTTTACATACAAGTTACTCCATTCAATTTTAATACTGGTTATCTTTTTATGCCTATCTCCAGCACTAGTTTGTTTTTTGCTTTTAAAAAAAAATGTATATCGAACACCTGCTCGGGCAGTTACTTAAATGTCCACTTTTTAGAATATGCTGAAGAATCAGCATATTACTCCCTTTGTTTTTGCACCTCTTCAATATGATTACTTTCTTCTTTATTTTAATGGCCATTGTTTTCCTCATAAACACACAAAGTCAAATCACTTAAATATAGATTTTTTTTGAAGTAGGTGATTTACTCATAGAAAGGGATACAGCTATCTTCCCTAGTATTTTGAATTGTTTTATACCTGTTGCTAGGCAGCCGTTTGGTCCATGTCCAAGAATTATTAGTGGTTTTAAAACTGGAATTTTTATTTTGGTTCATAACATAAATAAATTGTTGCATTGTTGCACTTAAACAAACTATAGTTTGGAGGATTCTATTGAAAAAGTGTGAAGAAAATCCATCCTGACACGGGTGGATTGATCGATTTGTCAAAATACTACAAGCTGCTCAAGATGAATCAACGGACATATTGATAAAGATTGATGACTGACCAATCTATTGATCTATTACGAAATGGCTTTGTAAAAAGCATTAGGTTGCAGCAGTCATTGTATCTTTTGTCATTTTCTCCAAAGACTTCGCCGATACCATCACGTAACAATATTTTAGGCATACAATTCGGATACGCACTCTAGTATTGATCAATACAGCCAATACGTATCGCGTTTCACTGTCATATCGGTCCGTATTAGCCGATACTTCCAATACGTGACCTGAAACAACCTAACAATTTAGCTTTGCTTTCCTCTCTAGAACTCTATCTTCGTTGTCAAAGTTAGGTATCAAAATATTAAATAAAAATACTTTTAAATGTTTAATTTGTAATAAATAAGTTTAAAATATGCTTATCAATGAATTTATACAATTTGCTAGTGTTTGAAAAAAAAATCACGAGTACAGTTACCAATTCACGTTATAGATTGACCTATTCTCTCGAAATCCGTTACACGTAACCACAACCGTTACTCCTGTTAATATCGCGATTTAAAACCCTGCCAGCTACGAAAGAGTGTAAATAGTTAATATTGCTTAAGGGTTTCTTGAAAGAGCTTGGTAAAGAACAAGATAAATGTCAGTTGTTAAGTGACATTCAGGGTGTTATACATTTCGCAAAGAACTTGACGTCCCATTCAAGAACCAACCATATCGACATCAAGTATCATTTTATCATGTGTCAGGGCTAAAAGTTGGGCAATTTGATCTGGAAAAAATCCACACGAGTGAAAATCCCCTAAAGATGTTCACTGAAGTAGTGACTAAAGACTTGTTCATCTTTGATTGGTCTTCAAGTTTAGAAGACGGAAGAAGGCTCCCGTTGGTTTCCTTGTTTAGTTTAACGGCGACGACCAATCGATTGATCTATCAAAATACTGCAAGCTGCTCAAGACGGATCATTGGCCAGATTGATCAGGATTGATGACCGATCGGTACCGATCGATCGATCTGTTACGGGACAGCTTTATAAAAAAGCATTAAGGTTAGGGGCGACGCCATGTAGGCTAACATGGGGTCAATTGACCCCATGAATTTTTTTAAAAAAATTATTATTATAGTAATTTTTAGTTGGTATATAATTGACCCCAGCTAAAAAATATAGTTGACCCCATAATAATATAAAATACTACAATTATCTTCAATGCGTTACACTAGATTATTTTTCTTAATATTTTTATTCTGAGCATAAATGATATATTTGTAGTTCTTGAAAATTTATAACACAATATTTCAAAAATTACAAATTTAATTATACCACTACCGTATTGAACTATTTTTCACAATCATAAGCATGCAACTTCAAGAGCTTAATAATCGTTTTATAGAGTTTAATACCAAGTTAGTTTTTTGTGTGCTTTGGTTTAATGATTGTTTGGTCGCACATATTAGAAATGATATTTTTGATACTATTGATAACTAAAATATTACGTACCAATTTTAAAACATAAAATGTTATCAAATACAATTGTAAAAGTTCATGAATTTATACTTTTTTTTTGTCAAAATAACAAAATGATAATATTAAAAATGTTTTCTGCTTATTAATTGGTACGTATAATTTAATTTGTAGTATACTGATAATAGATGATTAATTATTAATTAGTATAAAAATTATTATCTTACTAAATAAATAGAACTTAAAATTTTAAATTACCCCATCAATAAAAATTTCTAGAGTTGCCACTGATTAGGGTTGTAGCTTTCTCCCAAGACTTATGGTTTCATTCATCATTCTTGTATTCTTCGAAAGATCTAGTGAAAAAAGTGTAAGTTTGTTGACGTAGGCATTATTTACCAAACAACGTAAAACCCTTATGTTGTGTTCTTTTGCTTGTTTCTTAATTGTTCCATTCTCGTGTGTGATTGTGTGTGGTTGAGTACGTGTAGATTTGCGCCACAGATTCAGTTTTGTGTGTTATGCAACATATTCCTCAAAATTTATTAGTATTATACACTATTATGAATCTGTGGTCACTATATCTTTGCCACAAAAGGCGTGCAGTCTACTTAGTTGATAACAAATGTAGAGTTGACTAGCACCCCATATTGAGAACAATGGAGTTAAATTGCATATTCGTCATTTGTTTATAAGGTTATTATCATTTAAATTCATTTAAAGAAATCAAGTTACTACTTGAAGTCAAAAACTTTTTTAGTAGCTGTAATCAGTTTAAAAAATCCAGGAAATGTTTTCTTAATTTGAGAGATGTTCTTGTTTTGACGATCCACCAGTTTTCCCTTTCACACAATTTTGTTTTTCCATTGAACAGGCAGAGCTGGCTGTTTCAGAATTTTCGGGAAATGGTGCTGGGATTTTGGCCACTGCTAACACAGTCATTAGTACTTTCCTGCTTGTTTTTGTTGCTGAATGGGGTGACAAATCATTTTTCTCTACAATAGGTGAGTGATTTAACTGGAAAATCATATATTTTATCTGATATCAGAATTCTGTGGCTGCAAAGAAATTACATATGACAATGTCCACAATAAAAGAATATAGCCCTTCTTGTATGCGTGAGGATTCCTGTCAGTTGTGTTGTGCCTATTCAATTGCTATACTTACTACATTCAGATCAAAGATGAACTTGTTTGAATGGTAAGACACATTTTGAACTCTCATTGGAGAAAATGTTCAAATCTTGGAGTCCATTCGCTATGTTGGCAAATACCTATTGATGGCAGAACCTATAGTTTAGGTTGTGGAATCATAATGGAAAGAAAGTCTAGGGGTTGACAAAAGATTGGTCCCGAACTGGCACATGATAATTTAGACTATCAGGAATAAGTTCATTTAATGCTATGAAGGACAAGAAGAACCTTTTACGGTGCAATGAGAAGTAATGCGCAGATGAATGATTTTGTTACTGTAGGACAATGCATCTGATACCTGCTAAATTTTGGAGATTCATCCAATATAGTTTTGGCTGCCTGGAAATGCAATGGTTAAATCTTGGGAAAATTAGATCTGGGTTGTTTTATGTTAGAAGAGAAATATAAACTCATCCATACAATCCAAAAAGTTGTCGACCTGCTAATTGTCAGATTGTAGTCAGATTGGTTAGATGGTTAGTTTACTTGGGCCTAGATAAAGGGGAAGAAAAAAAAGGACAAAAGAAAATTAAAATTTTTTTTTCTTTTCTTTCTTGTATTTTTGCAACCAAATAGAGTGGGAGAACTACCGTCCCTGCTCAAGTTTTGTGCTTCACGTTCTCCGCTAACATAACTACCCTTCTTATTTAGCACTTGCTGCTGCCTCTTCACCTCTTGGGGTCATTGGGGGAGCACTAGCTGGTCATGGAATTGCAACTTTGGTAATTTCTCGAACTTCAATAAGCATTTTAATGTCTTAACAGCAACCAACTACAAGCTACCTCATCAGGAACACTGCAAGTTCCTTTCATAAATAAAAAGCAACTTGTAGAATTTTGGCTGATAAACATTAACTTACAAAACTACTCTACTTTTACAATATGCTTTAAATTATTGACGCAATTGTTATTAAGGAACATGTACGAATTACAAGTTGCTTTTTCAATCAAAATGAAAACCAAAAATAAAGAGGATTTCTCTTAAGAGTTTAGAGGACTATAATTAGTGAGGTTCGCAAGCTTTAGTATTAATACTCTTAACAGAAGGGACAGTATACTTCGATCTAAAATTTTGTTCCCTCACTAAATGATTTCAAAC
>JAOTRH010000013.1:8628492-8642171 GCA_034768845.1 Heliamphora exappendiculata | reverse complement strand
AATTAATTATTTGGATAAAAAATTAATTTTTTTTATTTTTTGTTCAAAGTTAACAATTTTATTTTTTATATATTTAATATTAATAATTATATGTAATTAGTAGTAATAGTAAATAAGTTATAAATAAGAGGTATTATTGTATTTTAAAATTATTAAGAATTTAATTTAAATATTTTAAAAAATTTTGTTTTGATTTAATTTTTTAATTTTTTTACTTTTTTACCAAACGAATAAAGTTGACTTTTTTACATATTTAATTAAAAAATCAAATAAATTAAATTGTCAATAATGATCTCAAAAAAAATTAATTATTATTTTTATAATACTCACATTTCAAATAATATTCTTCTAAATTAAATAACTATAATACATTCAATACAAATACACAACTTTGCACTCAATTGTTTTTTAAAAATAAAGCTAACTATTATTCTAAATACTATAATTTCTTTAATTAAAACACACACTCTGTCTCACACGTTACTGTCTCACACTTTGCATTTGGCAAGTTTTGAACTTGTCGGCTCTTATTTAAAAATAAACACTCGTACTATTGTACCAAAATTAACTAGTCTTAACATTAAAATTTAAAATAAAAGGTAAAAACAAGTTAAATATTTTAGTAATAACAAAAAATAAATAAAAATTGCCATAAATGAATTATTTCAAATAATTATTTTTCTTTTTTGAAAAAACTAAGTCTTTTAAAATAATAAGATATTATAGGTTTGTTGTTACCTTCTTGGCGTGTTTGTTTTGAGAAAAACAAATTTAGAATTTGATTAATAATTTTGTATTTCATGATTAATTGTAATTAATGGGTCCAGATACACTATTTGAGATTAATTTCTAATCACATAAACATGAAATAATTTTATTTTAGGGGAAGGGTGAGATAGATAATTCGGGATTAAAAAATTCATGCTCAAATGTGAAAATAAGTTTTATTATTATTTTTTTTGAATAATATTGTATATTTTTTAATTAGAAAAAAGTTTTTATTATTAGTTTTAGAAAAAAAATTATTTTTATTTATAAAAAGTAGTTTATCATTTAAAAAAAAAACTCTTCGTTGATTTTTTTTAAAGAAATCTGTTTATTATTATTTTTTAAAATATTTTTTTTTATTTCTTATTTTAAAGTCTGTTTTTTATATATTTTTATTCTAAAAACTGGTATTTCTTTTTGTTTTTAAGAAACTTCCTTTCTTTGTATTTTTCTTTTATTAAAAAAAACTTATTTTATTTTTTTATTATGTTTTTAACTGTTTTATTTTTATATTTTGTTTTTTATATATTTTTCTAAACCATTTATTTATTTTTTTAACTATTTTTTGTTTTTCTTTTATTTTAAAAACTATTTATTTTTATCGTTTCTTTAAAAACTATTTTTTTATATTTTTTCTATTTTAAAAATTGTTTACTTTTAATTTGGTTCGTGTTAATTTGGTTATAATTGTGCAGCGTATTATTATCATTTATGCATAACACTTGTTTTTTAATTTACAAACAAAAAATTGAATATTATAATTTTTAGTATTTAATAAAATAACCAAACATGAAAATAGATAAAAAGAAAGATTAACTATGTATTAATGCACTATTCTAAAATTATTAGTAAAGAAATACTAAATACCCTATAATCTTTATTTTCAAAACAAACATGGCTTTTATTTATGCATTACATATTTTTGGCTAAGTTGATTTTAGTGTAAAAAATATTTTATATTATATGATCAAAAATAATTTACATAACAAATAGAGTAAATTATTTTTGATGTTCGCAAAAAAAGTGACGGGAGCAATGTTATGGGTGATAAAAATAGTGACAAGAGTGACAGTGGTGGTAATGATGGTTGTAACAATAACGGTGACAGTAGTAGTGGTGGTGATGATTGGGACAATAGTGGTGAGTGGGTGATTGTGATAGTGGTGATGGTGGTGGTGGTGGGGTAGGGTGTTTGTGGTGCCATAGATGGTGGTGAAGAGGGGGGATAGTGTTTGTAGTGGTGACAGTGATTGTAGTAGTATTGGTGAATTGTATTAAAATATTATTTTTATTTAAAAAATTATTTATTTTTTATAATTTTTTATGTATCAATTAAACATCAAAAAATAAAAAAAATTATTAAATTTCATAAAATTATTTTATACAAAAACAATTTCGTAAAAGGATTAAAATTATTACAAAATTATAACATTAATTATTTTTTATTATTCTTTATTTACAATTTAATGCAACAACTCAAAACTCTTGAAGCAATAGGACCACCTAAGCTTAATTATCAAGCCAAACGACTGGATAAATAAAAAATAAAAAATAAAAAATTATTATTATTATTATTATTATTATAATGATAATGTTTTTTGGTACAATTAAATCTCAACATGAATTGCATTAATTGTGTGCCACACTTGTCTAATAAATAGGTGGTGGTAAAAAATGGTTACCGCTTTCGAGACGCGTGCGTACACGTATATATGTACCTGTCATCATTTTCTCCCTCTGTCCGCTCTGTTTCGTTTCTTGCCGGCGCTACACAAGCCCTAATCTCTCTCTCTCTCTCTCTCTCTCTCTCTGATTCATCAACTGATCAAATCTTGAAGGTAATCTCTTCAATATCTGCTTTCGAAACGAGTTTCTATTATCGATTAAATCTTCGAATTTGTTCTAGATTCAAACTTTTGATTTATATCCACCCGTTTGTGCTCCGATGCAATCTGTTCCTTCCATGCTTTTTCAGAATTCATGTTCAATTTGACTTACAGTTGTCCGTGGTCAATTTGACGCGGTTTGAGAGTTTATTTTTCGTCGTCCTTTTTTCAGATGAGCGGTTTTCTTCGTTGGATTTCGCGGGGATTCTCTTTGGGGATTGAGCCCTGAGTAAATATTCCTTGATTCCCTGCGCTTTTTTCCCTTTCCGTTCGGTTCTTGTTTTGTTTTCCGTTTGGCTGCTGAGAAACCGTTGGAAAGAAGAAAAAAGACGAAACCTCGTATTTTCTGTTTTTTTTTTTAATTCCTAAAAATGTGAAAATATCATCTTCAACAGCTCATTTAAAGTCTCCTGCAATCGATTGAATCGAGCGATATCATTGCCTTCGTATTGGAGACCAGAAAAATCTAAGTTGAAAATTTTTCCCTTTGTTTACTCGGCAACCGAACGGTGAAGTTTGTTTATTTTTAGCAGAGAGACAAATCCAATCAGCTCTTGTTCATTTCGGAGTCAACTTGGCTTTTCTATCTCTGTTTGTGGATTTCAAAATATTTGTTGCACGTTTTTAGATGCTAGATCGAATATGGGATAAGATCTTGAATTGTTAAGAAAGATTACGTAAATTAGGAATACAAAGATTTATCACATGTAGAGATCACACTAATTGAAGATAATTTAAGAAAAAATAGATTAAAATAATTTGAACACATATAATGTAGACTTCTAAATGCAATAGTACATAACAGTGTGAACATTATTGTTTTTTTTTTTTTAAACGAGAAAAAGAGCACTATAAATATATAGATATAAAGAAAGCGTGCAACATAAACTCCCATGCAAAACAGCACGTGGGGGAGATAACCAACAAAAGGAAAAATTGAAAAATTAGAAAACTCTACAGCTGAAGCCTAACACAGAAGCAGAAGCTTACAACTAGTTGGTGAGAAGATAACTAAGCAAGCTACAACCCCTTATGAAGGACGGCATCAGGGTAGTGTGAACATTATTGTTAATTAAGCAACTAGGAGAAAAGGGGTAGACGTAAATTGATATGGGTATATTGTTGTAAGAAATGATATAAACTTATTGAATCTAAATGAGCATATAGCCTTTAACATGGTAGAATTTCTTAAAATGATTCGTGTAGCCAATTCCAATTGTTTGGGACACAAGGCTTACCCTTGTTTGGTTTGGTTTGATTTGTGTAGTTTCATTAGTTAATGATCTCAATGGCCAGGTCCTTATTTACTGTTTTTTTTGTTTGTTTACTTTTTTGGGTGTTATTAGGCCTTTTCATATTGCACTCAAGCTGCCTCTTCTTTTACTGCATATTACGATCAATTTTTGTGTGCATCTTCTTTGAACTAACTATAATGGTTCTGCTTAGTTCCCTTTTCCTCATCTGCATTTTGGTCGGATTTATGTTTTCCTCTATCAAACTTCATTTGGCTTTGGAAATATATGTTTCCTATAAATTCTACATATTATCCCTCAATTAAAAAGCCTATTCTGAATCATTTTTTTCTCCCTGTTGTTTTTCTTATGAAGATTTTTTTAGTATAATTGCTTTATTTTCCCGGTTATGACTATCTGATTCAGCTGCTTAATTTTCATTTCCCCCTTCCTTTATGTTTCATTTAATTGCTGATAATCCGGTGACTTGATGAGTATAGTTGGATCTTCTTATATTTGAATCTTGATTCCCTTGGAAACAAAAAGGAGGCCACAGCTTCAAGGGTTAAAACTATAAGCCTATTTTATCTGTAAGGTTGTAGGTTTGAACCTGTGGGCAGTTGCCTTATCCGTATAAAGCTATACATAATCTATCCCTCCCATTGGTGTGGACTAGACTGGGCATACTTTTTATACCCTTGGAAGCAAAAATATCTAGCTCCTTCTCAGAGTTACAACCCCTCCTTCCCTATAGTATTTACATAATTCATCAGCTTAATACTTGTTTTTAACGTTCACGGGTTATCTTTCTATACCGGTAGAAGGGTGAATTAATATTTGGACTTGCTCTTTCCATCTTCTTGTCATCTGTAGTATTGAATTAGTATTTGGACTTGTTCATTCCATCTTCTTGTTATCTGTAGCGTAATTCCGTAATAAAAAGTTACATTTTTAAAACAGTTAGGTTATTTCCTTATTGTACATAGTCATTAATATTTTCAACTACACCTTACTCTACTGATAGATTTTGTGCTGTTAATTTTTCCCCCCTAATTATTTATGTAAAATCTTTAGGGCTGTAGCTGTCGGGATTAAGTCTGGCAGGTAGTCTGGGTTAGAAATAGGTCATTTTCCTTTCCAATATTTTTTCTTCCAAAGGCCATTAAATAAGTGTTTATTTGCTTCTGGACATGTCATTGTTTTTCCTTCATGCAGCAATACAGTTTAAAAGTTCATGTTCTTTCATTATTATTTAAATTATTCTGTGTATAATCTCTTTGACAGAAAGTTTCAGAAGTGCAAAACCATAAATTGCAGAAAACTTGGGTTGAATGCATTATGCACTTTCATGCAATGAATGCTTGTCCAATTAGTCCTCCAATCTTATTCTATGTTAGAGTCATCAGCCTTTTATTGACAGTTTTTTTTTTTGTAAACTTCTCAGGAAATGTGTAATTTTTTAGTTGAACAACTCATTTTTTGTGTGATAATCCTCACTACCAGCTACAATATATAACATTCATGCCATCTGATGAATTTTTCGTCCTTTTAATCTTCCAGTCTCTAGTAACTCTCGTTAATGGTTCATACCTTTTTCATGTTGTTGTCCTTCAAAACGTTGCGTATCATGTGACCATACGAAATTTTGTAGAAATTTTTTTATGAATGGCAATTTAGGTAGTGAAACCACATATATATAATCATATCATCTTGTAAAGTGTGCTTTTCCACAGATACATGTGTATGTTGAGCGCACATACACACATGGAATATTATGACTTTCCTTCTAGTTGAATGTACTCGATCCATCATAGTTTTTTCACTCATTGACTAAATCCTGGTGCCTGCAGCTTTGCACATTCTACTCGCACTTGAATTGAGGAAATGCTCATTTCTTCACTTCTCATTAAAAGTTTTTTTTTTGTTCCCCCTGCTAATGGCATTTATGGAATGAATTAGTCAGAATAATAGTGTCTACCAATCCCTGTTTCAAAATTTGAAACTTAACAATCAATGATAGCTGATAAGGAATCAGCTTACTAGGTCCAACAACTATTAAAGGTTCTGGCATCACTTTTGGTTAAAGGGTTGTGTTGTGTAAACAGCCATGCGGTAGAACCGTTTGTTTCTGCTTTTTCATTAGCTCTTCTGAAGGTATTCCTTATGTTTCTGTATTTATTTGTCTGCTAAACCTCATTATGGTTACATTCTGGCAGCAGCAACGCCCCTCTGATGATGTGATTGTTGCGAAACAGGATGTTCAGTCAACACAGTGTTGTTAAGGAATCAAGTTTGTATAGATTTTATTTGGCTAATGTTGCTGATTAGTTGAAGTTCAGATTAAAATTTTTATAGCAAATGGATCGGCGGGATACTTCAGGTTTTGTGAGCGGGGGTGGGATGTACCTTTTTAGAGACATCTAACCCTAGTTTTGTACAAAATTTTGTTTTGCCCGGAAGTCAGGCAGGCTGTTCTTTTGTGATTGAGTTTGGTTTGAACAAGAGTATTGCATCTTCTTTGGTGGCTCATGGATGCCGGGTTTCAGAATTTGGGTTTTGCTGCTAATCCTTCATTGAATGCATCCAAGTATCTGAGGACCATCCAAGTAGAAGGAGCTGGAGATGGTTATTGCTTGGATACCATATTGCGACTTGATTCCCATGGTTCTTCCATCCCACTCTTGTCTGCAGGAAAGGGAATTAAACGGAAGTGGAGTTTGATCGATAGATCTATGGGCAAGCAAGTAGGGTCTTCGTTATGTCTAAGGTTAGGCCATTCATCAAGTTCCTCAGACAGTAAGGGGAGTTCGGCAACTGCATGCACCACTGTGTCTTCAGCCAAAGAAACTGATGAGGAGTCCTCAATGGAGGTTGACTTGGATTTTTCTCTTCATCTGGGGAATGAGAAGATATGCAGCAGCCCAAAGAAATCTGAAAGCTGTAACCTGAAGACACCTGATGTACAGCCCAAGATTGATCCGCAGCTGAATCTCTCTGCTGGGCCTACTGAATCTGATATCACTAGCTTCCATCTGAGTTCCGCTCCATCTCAAAGTCTATTAGAGATGCCACTGGCCATTGATAGAGCCTTTCATATGGATGAAGGATCAACATCATTACGTTGGGAAACTGGAAGTATTTTCCATCCATTGAATACTCCGAAGGAAGCAGGGAGAGGGACTTGTCTCTTCCTCAATCAGGCTGTAAGAGAAATCCATCCAGCGCCCTTCGTTCAGGACCTCTCATCAAGTGTAGTAACAATTCCAAAAAGCTCAGTCACCTGTACTTCCGGGATCACACAGCAACAACGCAGTAGTAGCAGTAGTAGTAGTTCTAAGACATGTCAGTTCAAGGGATGTGGAAAGGGCGCAAGAGGTGCTTCTGGCCTTTGCATTGCCCATGGCGGCGGCCGGAGGTGTCAGAAACCTGGTTGCCATAAAGGAGCCGAGGGGAGAACAGTTTACTGCAAGGCCCATGGGGGTGGTCGACGTTGTGAATTTTTAGGATGTACTAAAAGTGCCGAAGGACGAACGGATTTCTGTATTGCACATGGTGGTGGTCGGCGGTGCAGTCTTGAAGGATGCACACGTGCTGCTAGAGGTAAATCTGGACTGTGCATTAGGCATGGTGGTGGAAAGAGATGCCAGAAAGAAAACTGCACGAAGAGTGCAGAAGGGCTCTCTGGTCTTTGCATATCACATGGAGGTGGCCGTAGATGCCAGCATCCGGCATGCGCAAAAGGGGCTCAAGGTAGCACAATGTTTTGCAAGGCACATGGTGGTGGCAAAAGGTGCACATTTGAGGGGTGCACCAAGGGTGCAGAAGGGAGCACACCTTTCTGCAAGGGCCATGGTGGAGGAAAAAGGTGTTCTTTCCAAGGTGGTGGGGTCTGCCCAAAGAGCGTGCATGGAGGGACGCTATTCTGTGTAGCGCATGGGGGTGGTAAGAGGTGTGCTATGCCGGAATGCACAAAGAGTGCACGGGGACGTACTGACTTTTGTGTCCGTCATGGTGGGGGAAAGAGATGCAAATTTGAAGGGTGTGGGAAGAGTGCACAGGGCAGTACCGATTTTTGCAAGGCACATGGGGGAGGCAAGAGATGCTCTTGGGGCCAGCCTGGGTCGGAGTTTGGCCAAGGTGATGGACCCTGTAACTCATTTGCTAGGGGGAAGACTGGTCTATGTACATCCCATGGAGCTTTGGTGCAGGACAAACGGGTTCATGGGGGTGCCACGCTTGGAGCTATGGTCCAGGATCCTAAGCCTACCAAACCTGAGAAAATGAAAGAGGTTGTCAATGCAGAGGATATTCCCTTTCCTGGCCCTATCAGCTCCCACTGGAATCAATTTAAACTCCAGCAAGCTCGTCTTCCAATCAGTGATGGAGGTCTATCAGCCACTCCAGTTTTGGTTCCAGAAGGTAGAGTGCATGGTGGTAGTCTGATGGCAATGCTGGCAGAAAGTTCAGGTCGTGGATTAAATGGCAGTAAAAGCATCGTTGGTGGTCCATCTGAGCCAGGAAAATCCCACGCCTTGCCACATTACTGGATGTAAGGCAATTTCACTTGTTTTCAATTTGGTCCTCGTAGCTTGCAGGCTTTTCCATACGTGTCCTTCCCTTTTCTGGTTTTGTGAAGTGGTTTGCGGACGAGTTCTTATTCTACGATTTAACTGGTGAGAACTTTTGCAAGTGTTTTCTTTGACAACCCTTTGTGTAATAATAAGGGCAAATCAACTTGTATTGTACCTTGGCCACCTTGAGTGTGGGTCCTTACTGTCCTCTCCTGTAAATTAGTTATGTTTATGTCAGTGTGGTTCTTGTTAATGCATTGTTCTCTTTATAATCGAAGGCTGACGCTTCGGTTAGGGGTGCACCTTCTGTTGCAATGCTTCTCTCTTAAGAACTACTGGACCTTTTATTATTTTATTTGGAACTAATTGTACTGGAAACTCATTTTTTCCCTGAGGTTGTGTGAGGTCTACTGACAGCTTTGGGCTACGGTACTTATAATATGGCACATAAAATTTACTCTTACGGTTGTTTTAAATGCTAGAGGGCCAGATTTTGTTGAGAAAATTTGTGTTAACTTAGACCCTTGGACCAGGTGGTAGTGTTTAAGCTGCTTCTTGGTCATTCCTAGTGCTTGTCAAAGTAACCTGAAGGTATAGATGATGACTAAGTAGTTTACACGTACTGCCAATTCAAGAGTAGAAGTGACCAGAAGAGAGATTCAAGTAGTTTCAGTCGAAATGGGGGAGGCAAGAGGTTCTCTCAGCGCTCGATATCGTGGGTTTTAGCTGAAGAAGACAAAGGAGGTTGTCTCTTGTCTTCTTAGCATGATAAAATGGGTGTAACTTGTCTTATTTATAAGGAAGGGAGTCGTGATGTTTGCATCTCACTCATGATGAATCATATCTCATCATGTCTGGAGAGAACACGTTTGCTTGGGTTGTATGCTGTCACGCACACATGTACAATACCTCATCAATGTGGTCCCCATGGTTCAGTTAGGAACCGGCATCTCTCACCATACCATGGCATGGTGTTTGGTCACACCTTGAATAGGACTTGGTCTCTGCGTTTTGGGCCAAATTCTTTCAACCCAAATCCTTCAGTTGTTGTATCTTTTGATGTACATTGGATTTGTTCCACAACTCTCTGTGTGAACAATCCCTAAAACTTAGATTTAGATGTGGCTTCTTGATTTATATGCCTTCACCCTCATAAACATCTCACTGGGAGAGAGGTTTTGGTTTTAAGTTTTAACTGCCCCGTGCAGCATCTGATACCTTAAGGACGCATCATTCTCAGAACAAAAACCCACTTATTTTAGGAAGAATTAATTCTTTATTTCCTGCTGATGACAGCAATTTCCAGAACTGCTTCTCTCTCTCTCTCTCTCTCTCTCCTTTTGATTTTTTCTTTCTTTATTCTAGTAGTCTTGTGCGTTACCCTACAACAACAAATTCAGTAACATGAAGCATTCCTCTTATGGAACCTCATGCTTGAACTTGGCCATCTTAGAAAGCTCATCAACTGCTTCAACCAAGTGATCCAGCCGAGCAACAAACTCAATAAGCAATGAAGTAAAAGTGGCAAGCGACAACGCTGCAGTGCTTTCCAGTGCCTTCATCCTCGGAATAAGATCTGCACCGAAACCTCCTTCCTCTTCAAAAGTGTCCACCTCTCTAGATGGCCATGAATGGAGCCTTCTTGATTGCTTCCTCATCATCTCGTGGTAGGGCTCTGCCGCCGCCGCTGTCGGGAGTGTCCCCAAAGTGGCGTTCTGGTTTGGCGGATTCAGATTCTGATCAAGGGTGGGACTGTCAAGCTCAGCCAACTGGTTTGGCAGGTCGGAAAGGGCATGGGAGAGCCTAGGAAGGGGCTTGGAGGAGGAGTTGTCGGGTGGGTCGTAGTTGGATGTTAGGAGATACGAGTGGATGTCGATGGCACGCTGGAGTCGCTCTGTTGAGCTGTGAACCCTTTTGAGTAGAGAGGTCTTGAGGCTTCTTTTCATGTTACTTATGTCTTTCCCTAAGCATCTGACTAGCTCTGCAGCCTGGCTTGTTGCGTCCTCGATCTCTGTTTGAAATGTGAATCTTAGGTTGTAAGGGGCCTGAAATTTTATTTTATTTTTTTATAAATAAAAAAATAAAAACAGCAGAAGGAAACAGCAATATCAGTTAAGATGTTCACAGTATACTCAAAATGAAGTAAGAGGTGGTGGCAGGCATTTGTCATCCCACTTTGCCTTCAGAGAAAGGGGATTGCTGAAATTCCTGTCTAGAATGAAGTTTTTGGATCGTGCTTTTGTTTGGTAACTTAACTTAAAGTCTTGTTTGTTTGTTTGTTTGTTTGTTTGTTTTTGGCATTAATCCAAATAAGTAAAACGATTGTTGGGTAAAAAAGTGACTTTAGGTCACCATGTAGAGAAAAAGTTGTGATTTGATATCAATTGATTGTTTTTGTGCTAGAAGTCTTGACTCTAAGGTTGAGCCAAACAAAGCCCTAGACGCCTTTGCTCATGGAATAGCCTAAAAGATGACCTGTTTAGCAATTAAATTTCCTTCATTGGACTAGTGGACCACAACAATATGAGCAAATGCATCGAATGATTCCTCAGCTGCTTGATTCTTGTACTCTCTCTCTCTCTCTCTCTCTCTCTCTCTCTCTCCTTTTTCCATTACCTTGTCTGGCCCTTAAGAAGTCTCCACCTGTAATTTTAATCTTAGGGCTTCTGAAGAACTATTTTTATAAAATAATTAGCATATTTTAATTATTAGTGTTTTGAGTATTATAGATTAAATTATTAGTATAGTTTTTTTTATATACAGAATGGTGTTTTGTTGAGTAGAATAACTTAAAGATAAATAGTATATTGTTTGGTTTGACATAATTTTAGTCAAATTAAATTTTTTAATATAAAAAATTATTCAAAATTAATCTTGGAATTAAATAACCCACTCTTCCAATGAAATTGGAATAGTCCCTAAATGGTGTGTTAAGCTAGTAGAGGGGATTTTTTTAACTCTCACCAAATGGTTACCAAACGATGGGTATATATAAAATTATTTTCAAATAGTTCCCATCTTCTAAATAGTCCCGCTTCCAAACATGGCCTTGGTATATTCTCAATCATCCCACGTTCATGTTTTAAGTTGGGACTTTGGAAAGGGTACTTATTCCATTAAGTACGGACAATGGATGTCATGCATTCGACTAAATCTGTATCATTGGCCAACGTAATAATAGTTGTGGTGGTTGATTAGAAAATAATATTAAATTTTATAACATGTTTTAGAAAATAATATTAAATATTATACTTTTTAAGTAGACATTTAATATTTTCACATAGTTAGAAAATTTTACTTCGGCCTGATTCACAATCTTAATTTTTTAGTTTTTTAACTAAAAATATCAAAAAATCAAAGTTGTTTGTTTGATAAAAAAGTCAAAAATTTAAATTAAAACACAAACTCGCAGAATATTTTATTTAAACTTCCACTACTTTTAAAATATAATAATATTATTTACTCATACTTATTTACTATATCTACTAACTACATATAATTATTAATAGCAAATATATATAAGGGTAAAATTGTTCACTATGAACAAAAAGTAAAAAGATTATAATTTTACTTAAACAATTAATTTCAAAAAAATTAACTTAAAAGTTAAATTACCAAATAATTTTTTTTAAATTCAATTTAATATTTTAACTAAAAATATTTTAAAAAATAACTTTTAAGTTAGTTGACAATTAAGCTTGGGATGCTAGAAATGCTACGAGAAATAAGTAAGTAACTAATGACAATAAGATAAATAGAAATTAATATCTATTGGACCCTTGGTACAATAATATAAATATGTTAACAATTTGCATAAAAAGGACGAAAAAGGTTTTTTAAAATAATAATAATAATAATTTGGGGTGAAAGAACAAAGGAAAAAATGTATTCAGCAGCACTCCTATCGTCTGCGTTGAGTTCTATGAAATGGCCATTTGCTAGAATCTTATTCAGGACAAGTCTTTTCTAATTTCTGAGCCTCGTTTCCAACTTTTTTTACTGGATATTTAAGTATACTCAAACTATTAATACTTTAATTATTATGATTTAAATGATTAGTGTAATGTTTTTTTTTTGGTATTGAAAGGTGTTTCATATGGAGTAAGGCCCTTTGCGATCATAACAAAGTTAGTTTTTTTTTATTTATTAAAAGCTTAGTTTTTAAGTTAATTTGTTTGGCATGATAAGTTTACACAGTTTTCGAGGTAACATAAAAAAAACTAATTTTTTTACTTTTTTATTTTAACATCTATTTTTTCAAATTATTCCAAACACTCACTTTTTTTTAAAAAAAAAAACTAAATTTTTTAAAAGTTATTTCAAACAGGCACGAAGTTAACCTTAAAATAAATAGTACGTTATTTGGATTGATATGATTTTGAAATTAGATACTAGGAGTGTTTGGGAATGTTACTATTGGTAGTTTTTAACTTACTATTACTAATTTTAATTATAAATTTAAAAAAATTTCAAACACTTACAACTTTTGTTATAATTTATAATTATTTTTTTTTCTATTTCAATTAAAAATTATATTTTTTACTAAATATTCATAATTTTTACTACAATTTATAATTTATAAGCTACTAGCAATACTTTTGTCAAACAGTGTCAGTAATAGTTTCGGAACAACAAAACTCATTTGAATGTTAGGATAGTTTAATTCCGAGATTGAGGGCTTATAATAGTTAGAAAGGTTAAATGAATACTTCAATTCTCTGTTAATTTGACAAATCAAATAAAAGGACATAAGATATTATTTTCATGTATTCCATAATCTTCTCCTTAACCATCAAACGGGCTTAAAAGAGAATAAAGAGATGAGAAAAGAGAAGAAATTACCTGAATTTCAGAGTGAAGAACACCGTGAAGTGCCATAACCTCGTACGCACAATATCGTAGAACGGCGCCAACTCTTCCGTATTCTGACCATGGATAGAAGAAATGTCTGAACCTCCCATGTGGTGGCTCCCATTTAGCTGAAATTGCCTGACCAAATGGAACCAGCAGAAAAAAAGAAAAAAAAGAAAAAAAAAAGAACCCAAGAATTAATCATTCGTTATTTAATGATTGCTCACCCAAAAGTTAATTCAGATTGTATGTACAAAATTTTAAGAGGATGGCTTCTCTCCCATTTAATGATGGACGGAGAAGTTCAGTTTTGGTTTTTTTGGAGTTTAAAATAGATTTATTTTGATGATTTAAATTGTTTATTTTATTAT
>JAOTRH010000013.1:8615057-8628392 GCA_034768845.1 Heliamphora exappendiculata | reverse complement strand
ATGATTTAAATTGTTTATTTTATTATATATATATATATATATATATATATAATTTTACTGTGAAATCCAAGTTGATCGGATGATGTTTGTACCTGTCTTAACAAATTGCACATGTATTGATAAAATAAATAATAAAACAAAAATTACAACTTATTTTTATTAACACAAATATTATTTATTAAGATAGTTATGATATTCAATCAACTTAATTTTTTATAGTGATATTATATACACTTAAAATAATAAAATAAACAGTTAAAATCATCAAAATGTGTCCATCTTAAACCCAGAAGCAACAAAATTGGACATCTTTCTGGTGAGACACTGCTCTCAAATTTTAATATCTCTCTCTCTCTTACACACATATATAGATGAACCGTACCAAGGATTCAAGTTTAGCAGAGGAATTGAGTGTGGACCGACATTTTCTGTAAGCAGGTTCATCTGGAAACTCATCCATGACGGTGCAGGAGAACTCTGGATGATCAGACCCATCATCTTTTAAGTACTTCTTTACACATTCTGAAATTACGTACCCACATACAAATTATTCAGTCCTCGTACTCTATAATCTGTTCAACACCTGCTTACGGTACTAAACCGTTTTAATATATTGGGATATGGTTTAAACGCTATTTTTATGAAATAATTAGTGTATTTAAATTATTAATACTTAAATTATTAGTATAGTATTTTTTGTACCGAAAAATATTTGGTTAAGTTAACTTTTGATTAAAAAAATAGAATAACTTAAAAATAAATAATGTATTATTTGATTTAACATGATTTTAGTTAAATTATTATAAAATTAAAAAAAATATGAAAGAGTAATAGTCTTCAGACTGTTAAACCCACCTGAGTGGTGCGATAGATATAGTCCCGAAATAAAAACTTATGGTAATTAGAAGGAACTATTTGATGGTTCAATTTTCTTTTTAAATTGACAAATTAAACAAATGATTATATAAAATTATTCGCAGTTCAATCTTACTCTTTTTAGCCTTCAAACAAACAAGGGCCTACGTGTATTATTCGACCCAATTTGGTTAGGATTATTTTATGTATAAAAAAGGTATGCGGCCTTTAGGGTTTGTGGGTGTGTAAGGTTGACAAATAATGAAAGATTCTTAATTTGTATTCTTTTTTTAAATTTTTTTTATAGTGACTCTTTTATTGATTTTTCGTCCATAGATATAACCTTATAGGTTAGACCATGTAAATCTTTTTGGGTATTGATTCAACAAAATAGAATCTTCTTGTCTATATGTCTATGAAAATTGAATAGAACACTTTTTACTTCTAAATAGCCAGACTCTCATTAAAAATTGCAATAAACTGTAATAGGCAATGGGCCTCTTTTTTTCTATTCGATAGATACAAAGATAACCTTTGCAAGGCGTAGTGTAAGAAAAATAAAATTTAAATATAAAATTATAATCTCAAAAACCTAATAAATAAAAATCGTCAGTTATTCAATTACTAATTTTGTTTTAAAATTTGGGTTAGGTCCTAAGATTTCATCTATGGCCCTATAAATGATTAGGCCACATTTCACATTAATTAGTTTATATACTCTCTTTAGAACCCGTCACTATAACTTGATTTAACATTGTTACTAAAACTAATCATAAATCAAAAAATCTTGTATTTGATTCTTGCTAATAATGTCCTATTTATTGGTGCACAAGTCCTGCGGGTGAGTTCGTGCATCCCGAATTTACCGCCTCTGAGTTAAATCAATACGGTACTGCCTGGAGCGGATTTTTGGGTCACCATTGTACACATAATTAAGCTTACCTTCAAGGGAGTCAGCCACTGCATCAAAACTACTAACTAGTTCCTTGTGTAACATCTCCCCAGCCCATGTAGGGAAAACGAGCACATTCACTAAAACTGCAACAACACCTCCAATGGCGATCGAGTAAAGCCGGTCCATGGATGTTCTCATAGGGTTTCCCATCCGATACCCTGAAACTATGATCAAACAGTAGGTAAAAAGTATGACCCGAAACCCATACTCATACGGCAGGAGAGATGGCCATAGCTTCATGAATGATGTCACAGCCCCTGCACACCATGTAGTAAAATTACAAGATTAATTGTCAGCTAATCAAACACAATAATTTTTTTTTCATTTTTATATTAATTTTGACAAAAATTGGATAAGGTGACATATACCAACTAGAAAGATACTGATTCCAATTATGATTGGTTCTGCAACTCTGCCACTGCTCAAGGCTAATTGAGCAACTCCAATGGCTAATATTCCTGCCAACAAGCTTCCGAGTGCCCGGTTGAATCCTCGGTTAAATGTGGCACCTTAAAATTAGGAAACACACGGCGCCAAATTAGTATATAGGCACAATCAATTCATCAGTTTTAAGTAGTATAAAACTTACTATATAATGATCCATCTTCACCCAGTACAATTTTGTCCATTTTACTGTCACGCTCAATATATATATGCACCCATATACACATTATATGATCAGGCGTGACTTGTTCTTACCTAATCTTTGTGGGATCCATTCTTGTTCAAAGAATCCTACATTTTTATTTATATGGCCTTATTATGGTACACTGTGGTTGCATGGGATCTATATGAACAGTGTTTCTGAGAGGTGTCAGTAATTATCAGTATGCATATGCACGTGTATACATGTTTATTCATAGTTTGGTGAATATTACGGTTTTTGGCAATTTTTGTATAAAAACTACCGTAGTTTGTACTTTAGGATTTTTTTGGGAGTGTTTAGTGAGAGTTATAGAGTTATAGATTGCAAAATTTCAGCATATTCAAAAAAAAAATTTTACGACTTCATTGCTTGAACTCCATGAGCTATATGATCATTGTGTGTTAATACTTTATATCACACAATATTCTTTTTATAGAGACACGTACCTCTAGGATTTAGCGACTTCTTTTTTTTTTTCAAAGTGAAACATCTTTAATTTGCATTAAATACGTGGACTAGATAATTAACAGTGTATAATAGCCTAATTGATCTATCTATATATGCATGCATGATCTGTAATGGCCAGAGTTGTATCGGTGATACTGTTATATAGCGGGTCGATATTGAATAACAGTATCGGCTAATATATTGATAAATTTTGATATGAGAGGCCTATATTAAAACCTTAGTAATGACAGTTATGTACATACATACCAACTGTATATTCAAACATGATGGCAACAGTGAGGATGGACCAGATGATGCTGGTTCCGAAAACTTGGTAAGGTGCTTGGAATAGTATGAGCAAAGACACGAGCAGGACAGCAAGCCCCGCTTTCAATGAAAACAGAACTCTATTCCAATCTTCCCTGCAAAATTCCCAAACACCCCAAACCCAAGCTTTGCACGAGAAATATTCCATCTCACCGGATTTCTTCCCGGTTTCCGGCATCTTAGCCTTGCTAATAATCGAAGGAATGTTGATCTCGAAACTACCCTTTTTGCCATTCATTCTTCAATCGACAACGAATCGATACGAGCTACCTAGCTCTTCCAATTAGTCTTGTAATATTTGTGAGTCCTTCTCTGATAATCGATCTCAAAGATTAGGAGATTCAAGGGGAAGAATGGCGGTGGCCGGAGTTTTGAAATGGCTGGAATGAGTGGGTGATGGAAGGAGAAGAACGTGATTTAAAGAGGAGGGAACGGTGCTAAGTTGATGGTGCAAGTAGGAGCAGAAAGCATGTGTAGTCAGTCAGGATACTGAGAATTTAATGATTCATAAAAACCGGAATGATACGACAATAATAGAAGAAAAAATTGAGCTAAAAACTTGGATGAAAAGATGCTTAACGTCAATAATGCTTTATAGTTGCAGAATTAGAATCTAAAATGGTAACAATATTGTAACACAGTAACACTCAATGAGGTATGCACACGGCTTCCCTCACCACATTTAAATTTTTCGAAAAATTGGTCTACAGTCTAATTTATAGGCCGTTTACTAATTTTACCCAATATACAAATTTTTAACGAGCAAGATCCATCATCATAAAAGTTTTAACGCATAAAGTCTTTTTAGAACAAAAATACATTAGAACAAATAAATTTATCTGTATCATTTTAAAACATGTATAAAGATCATACATAAATTTATTTGTCTTTTATTAAAAGTATGCATAAAGAATACAGATAAATTTATTTATGCTTTCTTAAAACATATATAAAAAACATAAATAAATTTATATGTTTGTATTATCTGTATTGATATGCAAATAGATAAATTTATCTGTTAGTCATAAATAAGCAGATATATAAATTTATCTGTTTTCATTATTTGTATTGATATGTAAACAAATAAATTTATCTGTTAGGTATATAAATATGCAAACAGATAAATTTATCTATTTTCTGGGTATTTTCGGGAGAAATCGTGCAATTAGATCTTGCTCATTAAAATTTTTATTGATGGATCTTACGCGTTAAAACTTCTTTTTTGAACTTTTAGCTAAAATTCCCTTAATGTTTTCCCTCGCTCGAGCCTATAATAATAACAACAACAATAACAATAATTAATATTAATTATTATTTGAGAGGGTCAAATCCCGACCAGGGTCACGTGGAATGCTGTACACCGCAACAGTCATTTCACCCATGATTGTGCACCTCGACATACACACACTAGCTTAGGCGATGAGCCAAGCATATGCGAACGTGTACCCGAGCTCTGGGGACCTCGAGACATGTGAATCAGTGCAATAGCCTTGGCCCTTGAACTCGAAAGGGGTTCAATCCCTTCCCTGAAGAGGTGCATGGCAACGTGATGAGAAATGCTCGGCATTCACACCCGAGCAAGACGAGCTGAGCGACCCCTAAAGTCGAACTCGATGGTTGATATTTGGGGCCTGTATACCATGATACGCATATCAGAAGGAGAAGCTCATGACAAGAGATCAGTAGTAATTAGACCAACTCTAGAACCAGGGTATTAGAGATGGTTGACTTAACTTATACTAGGTCTTAGTACTGATGAACTACTTGATGGGACAAAAAGAACTTGCAGTGAGATATGATGATGGTAGTGATAAGTCACCATCAGATTGACAGTTATGCATTAATTAGAGAGAGGGAGTGCAACCCGACTTGCTCAGGTCGGGTCGGTCTCTGAAAGCGGATCAAGTACATTTTTTCCTATAAATAGTTAATATTTAGAAAGGCAAACGTAAGCTCTCTTTGACTGGAGAAAACTCTGTCGATATATTTTATCAAGTTTTCTTCTCGTTCTAAAATCCTTGTCTAACTTAATCGTTAGAGGGTTTACCGGTACAAAGGTACCGGCAGACATCTTACTCCTTTTTTGTGCAGACACACGTGGCAGCAACCTCTAACTGTTTCACCAGCTTAAACGAAAATAGTAGATCAAAATATTTATCCTTTACATTATTATTATTATAAATATATTAATTAAATTATGTCGAATAAGTGTCAAGAATCTTAAACACGTTTAAATTTCTTATATTTCGCTTTACTAGCAGACGTAGGGATCGATACACATTTTCATTTTGGAGCTTTTAGACCTTTCCTCACTCTTTCATGGTAGAAAGAGATCGATCTTCAATAAGCTCTCGAATTGTATTTTTAAGATTTTTTTATATATATAGTTATGTAAATTTATTAGTGTTTAAAATATTAACACCAGTAAAATATTAAAAATAGTATAAGATGGAGTCAACATTTTAAAAAATTACAAGTTAGAAATTTATATTAGTTGTGATGTATTTTTTTACTTAGAAAAAAACTAAACCAATAATATTAATAATTCTATTTTTTTCATATAATTAACAAGTATAAGTGTTTCTTTTTTTTTGAAATTATTAAAAACATATAATATTATAGTGTATTTTGTTAAAGTTAATTTTTACAGATTCTATAGAATTAAAAATTTGATATGATTATAAGTTATTAAGAGGCCCGATTGACAACTAGCTTAAAAGTTAGTTTTTTATTTTTTTTTATTTTTAGCCAAAAAGTTAAATTTGATTTAAAGTAGATTATTTGGTAACTTAACTTTTAAACTTTTTTTTTAAAATTAATTATTTCGGTATAAAGTTAACTTTTTGGCTTTTTGTTTAAACTGGACAATTTTGTCATTTTATATATTTGATATTAATAATTATATATAGTTGGTAATAATAGTAAATAATTTATAAATAAGGAGTATTATTGTATTTTAAAAGTGGTTGAAATTTGAATAGATTATTCTAAGAATTAATGTTTTAATTTGGCTTTTTAGTTTTTAAATTTTTTAATTTTTTTATCGAATGAACTATGTTAGTTTTTTTTACATTTTTAACCAAAAATCCAAAAAATTAAAATTACCGAAGAAAGCCCTAAATAACAGCACTGTATAAAACCATTGGCTACGCCATTGCATGGGTTGCCTTGTTCAGACTTTAGAGAAGTCACCTTTGTTTCGTCACGTGGAATAAGACCGGTCGATGGGCCTAAATTATTGTTTAATTTAATCCGCGAGTGCGAACGACGCACAAGTTGTAGAAATCATCAAACTGGGGAATATATCTTTTATTCTCGTTCAACATTCTCCTCCTGCCTACGTGTTGTGTGCGGCTGTTGCTGGCTTTGCGAGATTTTGATTTAGAGTAAGTCGTTGAAGCTGCGCTGAAAAGTTAAATTTCAAATTAATTAAACTGTGACATAGGTAACAAATTAAGTTATAATTAGAGTTGAACTGCCAGAACAAAGTATAGAAAAACATACATAACATTGCCGATCGGGACAAAGAGAGAGAATATTAATTTTGAGATAAATTGATTAATAGTGTGCTGGTTGATTAAGACTAGAAGCTTTTGTTAAGTCTTAAGAACCCTAATCCCAAGTGTTTGTCCTGGTAGTTGAGGGTTGAAACTTAGGAATTTGTTTCTTCTTTAGTTTTAAATTCGAAACCTCTTAGATGTTATTAATTTTTTAAAATCAGTCCATACGAGACTTTGTCGCGATTTTAATTAGGATCCCCGCAAGTGGATTGTGAGATTAAGCCCCTAAAAATTAATCGAAGTGTGCGTAAACTGACTCGAACACCCTGAGTTATCAACAACAACAAAAAAGTCTTTAGAACCCTTGTTTATGAACTTTTTTCTGTAATGGATTTACTCCTGTATTGTTGTCAGCAATCAGCTCGATCTTTACTTGTGTCCTTTGTTCTGGCATCGAAAGATTATTTGGGTACCGGTAAGGGCACGTGGTGCCCAATGTTTTTGGGCACTACACGATCACGTGGGCTTCCTATATATAAAAATTGGTTCCGCATGATCTTGTGGTGCATTGAGGTCCCACGTGACCTTGCTCTTGAAACACATAATAATTACTCCCTTGCACCATGTTTGGATCCATGTTCCACCATCCTAGGTCATGGCTTTGCATTTTATACGAGATAAGCACTAGAACCCTTGATTGAATTGTATCATGTGTTATTTCTTTTATAACGAGGATGTCCAATGCTCTGTCATAACTGATTCTTAGTGTCCAACAAGAAGGCCATCATCATGAAAAGGACAAGGAAGTAAATTAAGATCACATATTGGTCCTCTTTGGCCAAAGTTATTTATTTGCTTGTTGGTTTATAAGCCAAAAAATAAGTTACGTCATTTGGGTAACTAAATAAGTAAAAAATAAGCAAATAAGTAAATAAGCTCGTTTGGGTAGCCAAATAAGCAAATAAATTTGTTTTGGTAACCAAATAAGTAAATAAGCTCGTTTGGATAGTCAAATAACTAAATAAGCAAATTCACCCAAGCAAATAAGCAAATAAACAAACAACCCAACTGGGGCCATTAATTAGGCCTATGATGTTAGAAACTACCTCTTTCATCAAATAGTGAGGATTGTTTTAACTTAAATTATGAATTTATATATTATGGTTGAAAAGTTATAATTATGATTTTAAACAAAAATTTTAAATATTTGTTAACATTATAAATTCAAACTTAAAATAGAAGATTTTCTTTTTACTTCTTAATGAACTATGAACCAAAAATTAAAAGTTTAGGCAAGAATAAATACCCTCCTAAAGGCTTACATGTTTGGTATTTTGGATAGAACTAGATATGATACGAGGGATAAGTAATACTATAGGTTTTACATGTGTTTTTTTTTAATCATAGGAAATTATGTAATTGTTTATGTGTACAACGAGAAATTTAGTTCATATTTGGTTAGGTAAAATAAAGAATGAGATAAAAATTATATAGTTATTTTTTACCGTCAGACAAGCAGAGAAGATAATCTAGAACCTAATACTAATAATACAAAGATGTTTGAAAGACGTATTATTAATTTCTTATTTTTTGAATTATTAGTCATAATTTTGTAATATAAATACGAAATTAATTATTTCAAGGGACAAAAAACCAATTGATGGACTCTACATATTTTTTAATCCAATATGATCCAAAACAATCCATCGATCCCAAAATGCCCCAAGTCCCTTGTTTGCTAATGACATCCCATGGACCGACCACGCACCATGGAATATAATGCTTACCACATATATATGATCTGTCAAGATTCTATATGTAGTTTTCTCTACTTTAATATCCAAGTTTAAAACCATTCATGTGGAAAAATAATAAGCTTTTTTCACGGTGAAAAACATGGTGGGTATTCACAAATTCATAATAATTAAATTATACAAAACAAAAAACATCAAATAGAACATTATGAAAATGGACGATCCAAACGGCGTACGTACATCACTCCAAACAATCCCAAAGAACTTTTCAAGACGCCAACTCTATTTCACTTCTACTTTGAACTTGTACAATATGTTCTTTTCTAAATTAAACCCCAACAATTCAGAATCTATCTATCTATGCATCAAATTTATGTTACTTTTAGCGATATATGTATACACAACACACACATACATGTAATGTACCTTGAACTTTAGTTTTGGATTTTATACTAATATTCCTCTGTGAATGATTGTTCTTCTTAGTTGTAACATAAACCATTCTTTTATGCACGCATCAAGAATTTTAGCATGTGTAAATGTATCCGATGCTACTGAGTACAGATTGCTATTTTAAACCTGCAGCAGCATTATGCTTGTAAAAATTGGCCAATACGTACCCTTCTTATACATTGAGATGAATGAACCACCCACCTCAAATCTAATCAGATAGTGATTCCTTGGCATGTGCTTATCAAGTCTTTTAAATATACAATGAAATGTGTGATCACTTCACACTTTTCCATTTAATAGCTCAACTTTTTAGGTTGAATAGCGAGTTTTTATATGGTATCAAACGAGACACATTTTACTCACTTCTAAAAAAAAATCTACGCCTCACAATGATAGATTTTAGGGGGGGAAAAAAAAACCTGCATGATGATAGATTCAAAAAAAATAGCTACACTTCATAGATCTAGAAAGCATCGCATGTAATAAAGAGATGTTAGAGTATATAATCTAATATTACTTAAATATAGAGCAGATAATTACTTAATATAACAATAAGACATCTTTACTTAATAATTTAAACTTGTTATATACACAGTTTCAACAACACTTATTCACCTGAGTGCATTTCAACTCTCCTGCAATCCCTAAAGTTTTGGGGTAAATTGGTTGAGGAAAACCAATTCACATGCTGCAAAAAGAAGACTGAAGATCCTAATTTTGCCACCAAAGAGTAGAGGAACAGTATTCTATTCCTTGGAGAGTTCAATATTTTTGTGGTACTATTAACTTTTAGAAGATACTTTATAAAAAATTTTGTTTCAACTTTAATTAGGTCCCACTAATGAACAATGAGATGGGTCATTCAAAAATTAATTGAGTTACACATAAACTGGTCCAAACATTTTGAAATTATCATATATATATATATTCCTGTGATTTTATATATATATTCCTGTGATTTTCATTCCCCCACTTCCGTTGTGCCACCATATGCTTATTTTTCAACAATGTATCGAGTAATACTATAGTGTGCACTTATTATTTGCGTGCATATCTTATGTTCTTTTAGTATTCTTAAAATTTATATAACAAAAGCCAAAGTTAAAATATCTAAAAATCAACTGTAACAACCAAAGTTAAAGTTGAAATAACAAAAACTAAAACTGTACAATTAAAGCCAAAACTAAAATAATCAAAGAAAGTAGGATGCACATTCACGGTAGACCTTAAAATAATCATAACTAATTAGCTTAAAATTGTCATAACAAAAATCTAAAATTATCATAACTAAAATTAAAATAATAAAAAAAAATCAAAAAGTGCACACCATGGAATTTTCCCAATATGTTTTTCTACACATAATGATAACTGCTCAATGGCCCAAGAGAATTAATCATCCGGTCGGGCATTGGAATTTATTCTTAATGTTGCTCACAATCCAGAAATAGATATATACCCATTAAAATACCTTTGAATTGGTGATCGTCACAGTTACGTTCTCTTTTTGTCTTATAGTAATTTTCATGTTTAATGTCAAATTATTATACTTTTTTTATCACTCTCGATGAAATAAAATTAAAAATATAAATTTTTTTAAGCAAAATATGAAGAAGAAAATCAAGAACAAAAATAAACTAAAATGAACTAATAAATTAAATTTTATATTGCTTATTTTCATTTTTAGTAAAAAAAAATTTTCTTTTTTATCAAAAGCTTTTAATTTTATAATTTTTTTCATTAAAACAGTTACGAAAAGTAAAAAAGTTAAGCTAATAATGAAACAAGTTCAAAAAAGATAAATATATATATATATATATATACAAATAAAAAAACCAAACGGGTTTTTAGTAGTCCAGTCGCATCATATGGTCCATTTGGAACGATATTTAATGAAGTCAAAAAGTATTTTTTTTCCTATTTTTGTGATGAGGTACTCTAATCGAGAAAACTCTATATATGTATGTTTCACCATACATAAACCGAAGAAAGTCAAGACGTATAAAAACTGTTATAACTTTGTGTAGGTGACATCAATAGAATAACAGGATTTGAACCAAGATGGTAAAATATATATTTGGTTAGTGCGAAAATTACTAGTTAAAGTGGGTATGAGTATTCTCTGGGAACTGGTTCTCTGGAGAAGAGCATGAGTGAAAAGCTTGCAAAATGCCTTTCTATTCAATTCAAAGCTACATATCTAAAATAGTGATGAATTAATGCCTTTATATTATAATTAAGAATTCCAAATGTTAATATGCCCTTCTCTAGCATTGTAATTAAATTTTTTCTTTTTGGGTCCACAAGTCTTCATTTAGTGATTTGTTTAAGGATAAATTTAATTAAAAATTAAAAATTATAATAAATTTTATTTATTTTAAAATCAAATACCCAAAGTACCATATATATGAGAGACTTACTGTGTAAAGCCAATATATACAAACACACGTTTCCTAAAATAACAACTACCAAATATGAATGTGATCCCTATATAATTAGAAAGAAAATCTCGACAAAAGAAATGGAATTCCATTAGATAAGAAACACAAAAACTTACAAATTGACTCAGTTTCTACATCTAAATGCATATGATTTGTTGGAAAAATGGCTTTTAAAGCATTTTAAAGCCTATTTTTGATAATCTATGAGGATTTTTAGATTGAGATTCATATTATATTTAATGTGAATGTGTGAATGTAATTTGTGTAATTACATGTGAACTATTAATGTATGTAGTTATTTTGGCAAAATTATTCTTTTGGTATGAATGATATTTAGCTCCAAAGATAATAGCTTGAAGTTGGAAAAATTGGATTTGGGAATCATCTCCCACATTGCTTGGGAGATGAAAAGTTAAGGAACATATAAGATTTAAGTTGTAATTTGAGTTTGGGTCTAAGAAGTACTAAGTTTTGTAAATTGGGGAAGACCTACCCTTGGTTGGGTTTGAGTCTAACCCAACTACACACACGGGTGTGCTGCCACAGTCTGACCGGTCAGGTTTGGGTTGCAACCTCTTGAGTTAGGTCCATTTTTAATTTTTGGACCAAATTTATTTTAATAATTAAATTATTTAATTAGTTTTTTTTCCAATTCTTTCCGTTAAAAACCGCAGTTCAAGTTTGCTTCAATGGTTATTTTTTTTTTAAAAACTTCACACCGGTTCAGGTGTGACCGAACCGGCAAATGGTGCAGCTCGCACCTGTTCGGCAATGGCAAAAAGTCACTTCTACTGCCAATTTAAATGCCATCCCTCCTCCGATTTGAATTAATCATTCTCAAGACTTCTCATTTCCTTCTCGTCATTCTACTTAGTTACGGAGAGAGTTCTTGGCGCTTTTGTTTCATTGTGTATGCATGCAGTAGTGCTTCTGCTGCATACGTGATTGTTTTATCTTGGGAGGCAAACATCTAGATTTTGCAAACACCGTGGCGATGCCGAATTTTGCCTTAAGAATACATCGTCAAACGTTAGACTCAATTAACCATCTGCCTTCTTTTTCCGATCTAACAATATTGCAAGAATTTTTGGTTTTGTACATTTTGTTTGCAGGATTGCTATACTATTTTTCAGTTTTAATCTTTACTGATTTTGTCATTTTTAAATTAAACAGTTCATTACATTATACATAATTTGTTTGTTTAATAAAAATATATATATATTCTGTTTATATCACAGAAGTTTTACACAAATTTTTTTAGAAACCCATTTTCTTTTAATATTACTGTTTTTATTTTTTTAACCGCTGTCCAACATGATTCAACACTAATTTCAACTTTCAATTAAATGTATTCGAGAATCTTTCACACATTGGTTGGATGCTATTTTCAATCAAAGATAACACAAGGCAAATTAAATTTAGAGTTATTCACCAGTATCGGTTCTCATTTTTTCACCATTGATAGTGAAATGTTGCGTTTATATTTTCAACAATGAGAAAATAAAAACAAATTCTCATCCAGATTCTAGTTTTGTTGTAGAGAATGAAAACATTAACAAAAAATATTCATGAAAATGAAAAAAAAAATGTATGTAGAAGTTAATGAGAATACCAAATAGTAAAATTCACTCATTAATCAAACAAGAATAGATACTAATTAGAAAATGAGAATAAATTTTTAATCAAATATGCAAAAAAATAAGAACATTAAGAAAAATTGTAAATGAGAATGAAAGAAGTGTAATAAAAATAATGAATGATAAAATTCACCCTTTACTTCAGCAAAACTAAAAAAAAAATGATGTGCAATTTCTCATGAAATAAACATAAAACTAGATATAAATTTCATATGGAAAATATAACACGGAAAGTTCAAATTATTTAAAAAGTTTTCAATTATGTGCATTAATTTTATACATACAACTATATATATATATATATCACATTTTAATAATTTGAG
>JAOTRH010000013.1:8574628-8606885 GCA_034768845.1 Heliamphora exappendiculata | reverse complement strand
CAGACTTCAATTGCAATAGAATGGCCAATTCAATTGTAATTGAATCTGCTATTGAAATTTGGATTTCAATGGCCAATGAAATTCACAGATTCCAATACTTTTGCTATATTATACTCCAACCATGGAGCAAATTCACTAAATCAAGCCTGGTTAAATCGTAATAATTTTTGTTCAAATGGCTTTTGTGAAAATTTATGATGACGAGGTTGACAAGGGCTCTTTCGCAGATATGCTCTGCGTATTTGGTATATGTCATTAGGTTTATAACTACTAATTCGATGTCGTAATCATAGATCTGCAAGAAGATCTACTAAGTTGATTTTCACGTAATTTTGCTTTAATAATTGAGAATTATCATATTTTCTTTCAGAACTTTCTATTTTTAACTATGATTTTCTTTTAAAGTATTTCTCTTTAACTGTTTAGAAAAATGAAAAGTAAAACAAAAGAAATCAAACTAAACTCAACCCAAACTAAGAAATCGATAATATTCATCAATTAGTAATCTCAAATAAATAATTAAACTCAAATCTCAAATAAATAATTTATCTTAAATCTCATATCTCAATTCTCAATTCTCAAATATCACAAGTCACAAGTCAATAACTCACAGGTTACAGCTAATAATAACAACAAATCTGAAACAGCTAACAATAAGAGCAAGTGAAGAATAACATTATAACAACACATTAAAATTGAATTGGGGCAATGTTTGGTGAAGAATAACAAGTTAACAACATATTAAAGTTGGTTTGTGAGTTGTGACATGCAGTTGGATTGAGCCATTGAGGCACTATTTGGTTTCTGAAGTTATTATTTTGAAATTTTTTACAAAGCAAAAATTAGTTACACAATTAGTTGGCGGGTGAAGAATAACAATAAATCAACAATAACAATCAGTCAGTAGTGTACCTTTGTGGGTTCTGTATCTCGCCGTCGTCGGCAATGCTGCAGCCTGCGGACCTGCAATGAAATCGCCTCTCTCTCTCTCTCTCTCTCTCTCTCTCTCTCTCTTCGGCAATGCTGCAGCCTGCGGACCTGCAATGAAATCGCCTCTCTCTCTCTCTCTCTCTCTCTCTCTCTCTCTCTCATAAGCAAGAAGCGACATTAACTTTTTATAACAAATATCTTAATCTAAGCCTAAGGCCAACAGGGCGGTGGACCAAGTATTTTTTTATATACCCCTGCCATTTACTTTCCCCCATAACCAAGTTATAAACGTGTTTTCAAAAAATTTTGAATTCATGTCTGGTTTTGGGTTAATACAAATATTAAACGGATTATATAGGTCATTTTTGAATTCTGCGAGTTTAATAGTACCCCAATCTATTTATTAAACGTATTATCTAATCGTATTATTTTTTATTTCGTGTCAAAAAATAGTCGACCTTAACCATCTAACTTCGTGTCGTATCAAAAATTTCACTCCTACTAATTTCTCAGAAGTATGTAAGGCTAAAAATTAATATTTGAACTTTTTTCCTTTAATATAAAAATTCAAATAAAATTTAAACATGAATCCTAATCAATATCTTTACTAATAAAAATTAATCCAAGTCGATACTAAATAAAAACTCAAATATTCAAAATTAAGATCTAATCATATTCGATATCCAAGATAAACAAATACATTAGTCATATTTTCAATACTCTCCCAAAAAATTTGCGCAACTGTACTCTTTAAGATTTGTAAAAACAAATAAAATAAATTATGAGTTTGACAACTCAACAAATCACTCACGATCATTATTAGTTGGATCAAATATGTAAAAAAAATTATAAAGAAAAGCAAAAGTAAATTTTTTTCTAATATTCAATTAGCATAATACAAATTTTAATTCAATAGAAATCCTAAAACCTAAAACAGATTTGTGTATTTTACATCAGAATAACATAGTATTTTGATAAATAAATACAAAAAATTTCAATATTCAATGATTCTATAGTTCGATAATTCGATTCGTATAACCTATATCTTAATTGACTACGACCACATTAGTCGATAAAAAAGTTCAAACCCCCACATAGACTGGTGGTGAAGCCTAAAAAAAACTAATTTTTATGGCAATATTTAAGTGACCCCATTGGATAAGGTCCAGATCATATAGTCAAATTAGAGCCATATTTAGAATTAAACAGGTGATATCACAATAATATATATATATATATTTTAAAAAAGGATATTTTTGAACATTTTAAAAACATATTCAAACTTTCATACTTGATTCAATATATTTTTTTAAATAAAACGAGTAGGAAAGTACATTTTTTTTTTCAATAGTGATATTCAAAAAAATTCCTTTTTTCCAATATAGATATTCAAAAAAATTGTATGAATAAAAAATACTAACAATGTTAGAAGACTATTTACCTTCTAATGAAACCTCTTAAATACCTTTTTTTTAAATTTTTGACAAACTTATTACAATTCAACATAATGTCAAATTAACAATTACTTAAAGACATGCAAAAACATTTTAATATTTTTATGTTACTTATTTTTTTCTTTGGACTTGTTTGGTAGGTTTGACTTTTTAGGCTTTCATCCCCTGAAAAGGGCCATATCAAAAATAGATTGTTTGCCTTTATCAAAGGATTTGACTTCTCTCCAGTCTCCTATGAGACTGAGATTGGTTCACTTAGGCTTTTTTTTAATCTAAAATGGACTCATTTTGATGGTGCGAGTCATTTATTTTATAATTTTTAATTTATGTATTATTATTAAAAAAAATTAAATTGATTAAATATCGTTAACTGTTTAATAAATCACGTTTGTGTTAATGAAATAAATAAAAAAATAAACATCACAATTTATTTTTAACATAAATGTGATTTGTTAAGACAGTTAATAATATTTAATCAATTTAATTTTTTTATAGTAATAATATATAAATTAAGAATAATAAAATAAATAACTCACATTATCAAAATGGGTTCATTTTGGATCCCAAAAAGATTCAATTAGACCAATCTAGTCTCTAACATATGGGATGGGAGAGAAGTCTTGCTTTTATCAACAGAGTTAGATAAAAATATTCTCTATGCAATATCAGTGTAAAAATGATGATAAAATAAATATCGGTATAAAAATGCAAAACTACTCTTTTCATATATTAAAAAACAATTCTAAAATACCCATTAGTATAAAGATAAATAATCTAAAAAGCGTTGTCAACCAAGCATTTTTAAAAATTATTAAAAAAATTAAGTTATCAAAGTTATTTGTTTATTTATTTTTTGGTATGGAAAAAATTGAAAGCTTTAATTATCCATGAAGTTGAAATGAAATATGATTTTAAATTAAAGAAGTAATTGAAAGTGTTTTCTAAAAGAAAATGGGCTAAAAGAAGAATTCGAGTAGGGCAGGGGAGTTGAGCCAGGCTTTGACCCGAAACCTTGGCTTAATGGGCTGAGAAGCGCTCACTGGAGAGCTGGAAGCCCAGCTCATATGAGAGGAAGTTTGGGCCGAACTAGTACAACCAAAGAGTATTACGAGCTCGGGTGCGAATGTCACATTGAATGTGATGTAATCGGAAGAAGTACAATATTTAATGCGATATGACGCGACAAGTAAACATTGAATACGATTAGATCGAATGCTTTCCACTCATTAAGTGTTCTGAGAGTCTCGAGTGAAATATTTATTATAGGGATTTTAGCTCAAAAGACAAGTCGGTAATAGAATTTATGGCAATGTGACAGCGAATGTTCCGCCACCACCGCTAATAAAGTGGCGGGGGGGGGGGGAGGGCAGGAGTGTTGCAGGTGGACGTGTCAGACAAATTAATCATAATGATTGAAGAGAGATAGGGTATCCTCCACTATAGAATGAGAAAGACTTATAGATCAAAAAGTAGAGAAAAAGATATAGAAAAAGCTCAATCAATTCGTTTTCCTCTTAGTTTTCAATATGCTTGTGCGTTTTTTCAAACTTCATCATCAGAGGGGCTCTCGAAAAATTGCCGCCGACTAGCTCACGTTTGCCCATTCTTGCAGGTGCTAATCTGCTGGTTGGATCGGTCGGGTTGGACTTGACCCATCAAATAAATTTAATTTACGGGATGCCACCATACATTTTCTTATTCTTATTTTTCTAAACATAAAAATAAATCAAAATCTCAATCGAAAAATTCCGCAAGCAGCCTGAAGTGAATCCACATTTTGGCGACTTAGAGTTGAGTTTCTTATTTTAATTAATTTTAAGTTAAATACATTATTTTTGTTGGGAGACAATCCAACGCTAAAAATATATACATGCTCGGTAATCCAAAAAATACATATTTGTTAACTTTCAACAATTACAATAATCTAAAATTATAGAAAAATAAAATAACAGAAATAACAGGAATAGAATTTGCAAATCGAGTCCTGCAATCGCAGTTTTCTTAAGAATGATTCACCACCTACCGAGGGTGTTATAGGTTTTCCTCCAGCGTCACTCTCCTAGGATAAAACGGTTACACGATCGTTAGAACACTACCACTGATCGACTACGAACGTACTCCGTCTGTCTTTCTCTCTCTTACAACTTGTAATATAATCTGAGTTGTATCTCTCCTTTCTCACCTCTACTGTCTTCTTCCTTTTTCTCTGTCCTGAAAAACTGAATAGGATGACAGTATATATAGACATTTCATTATGGATGGGATTACAGAAAAATCAATAGTTATGAATGATATTGATTTTCTGAATTCAATTGCTAATTGAATGGCCAATTCAATTGTAATTGAATTCTGCTATTAAATTCTGAAATTTAATGGCAAATAAATTCACAAAATTCTAACAATTTTAAATTAAATAAATAAAAAAATTCGTTTGATATGGTTTTGAAATAGTATAAAGACTAAAAATTTATTTGATTTAAGTAATTTTAAGTCAAATAAAAACTAAGACAATAAATCATGATGACTTTTTATAAAAATAAATAAATATGTGTAATAAAATTGTTGTCATTTTTTTAAAGTGTATAAATTTATTTTAGTTAATAACCCAAAAGATTAAAAATGTAAACTCATTTATACAAAAGGCAATAAGCTAAATTAATAACTAAATAACATTTTAAAAATAGGCTTTTGGTATAAACCCCATAATGAATATTTTGAACAAAATTAGATCTAACAAAAAAAAAATTAACCCTTAAAGTTTATTAACACAAATTGGATTAAAATATTCTTATTATTCTAAACTCATATCTCTCCACCTCAAAACTCCATCCCTCCACTTCAAAACTCCCTCCCTCCACCTCTACTACTTTCGACGACCACCAATGACAACTTTCGGTGATTTTTCGATGATAACTTTTAGCGACTTTTAAATGAGAGATAATTTTAACTATTTAAATACAAAAAAAATAAACATTTACTGTTTTGTGTAATTTCAGTAGCAAATTTTGAGCTCGTTTGAATGCATGAAAATTATACTATAACGGTAGATATAGTATAATTTTGAGCTCGTTTAACTAAATGACTATTTTCAAAAAATAATTAGTGTATTTGGATTATTAGTACTTAGATTATTATTGATTGGATTATTAATATAATATTTTTGTATAAAAAAGTATTAAATTGAGTGTATAACAACTTAAAAATAAATAGTAAATTATTTAGTTAAATTAAAAATTTTAATGTACAAGTGCACTTATAATCCTAGAATAAGGCAATCCACCCACCCCTGGGATGAGAATTGTCCCTAATGGTGGGTCAATTTACTTTTGGTATTTTGTTAATTTCCAACAAGTTGCTTTCCAAATATGACTATTTGTCGGTCAATTTTAATTACTCATATGTAACCCTACTTATCTCACCATTAAACATGGCTTTCATAAATAAATAAAAAATTTATTACTTAAATACAGTGAATAATAAAATTTATTTTTAGTGTGCTTATTAGCTTATAAGTTAAAAAATAAGTTACGTTATTTAGGTAGTTAAATAAGTCAAAAACTAAATAAGTAAATTAGCAAATAAGCTCGTTTGGATAACCAAATAAGCAAATAAGTTGGCTTATAAGCCAAATAAACTGGCTTATAAGCCAAATAAGCTCGTTTAGATAACTAAATAAATAAATAAGCAAATAAGCTCGTTTAAGTAGCCAAATAAATAAATAAACAAATAAACAAAATAAATTAGCCAAACAAAGCGACTTAAATAGAATTTGACTTATTTGTTAATAAGTAAATAAATAAGAACTACCCAAACGGGGCTATTTTGTAAAATCGTTAAAAAATTGCCAAAAATATTATAAAAGGGTTATCGAATATTATCAAAAATTTACTAAAAACTGTTGCTAAAAAAATCGTCATAAAAGAGATGATCGATACGTCGTCAAGTAGTCGTCAAAAAACAATTTTTGGCTGTTGCCGAACTTGAAAGAGAGATGATAATGTAGTCAAAAGTGTGAACTTTAAGTAATTAAAAGCATATGTGAGTAATAAATGTAATTTTATTTATAAAATTATCTAGGATTAAAGTAGATGAGCTGAGCTCTTAAAATTCTTAAAACAGCATACCTAAAAACTTACAAAAATTAAAATGGACTAGTATAAGAAATAGGATTTTTGACTAAGGCCTCATTTGGATACTTGGCTTCAAGCTAGACTTTTTGTTTAAAATCACTTTAAGCTAAATAAATAAAAAATTCGTTTGGTAAACAGTACGTGTGATTTTAAGTTAAAAGACAATAAGTTAAAAAATTTGGCTTAAAATTATTATATTTTTAAAAAAATTTAGTTTTTGATAATTTTATATTTAAATAGATCTTATTTGATCGATTCTGACAAATAGATTTTAAAAATATAATTTTAATAAAAAAATAAATAGGTATAATAATAGTTATGATATTTTTTTAAAAAATTTAATGTAAAAAAATAAAAAGAATAAACGGTTAAAAGTTTTTAAGTTGATAAAAAGAGTCTTTTTGACTTTTTTAAGTTTTAAACAAAAAGGATAAAAATCCCAATTTAAAGAAAGTTGCCAAATGAGGCATTATTATCTTACTAAAAACTAATTTTAGGCCAAAAAATTTTCCTTCAAACATTGAGCAATGCTACGTGTCCCGAAAAATTTGACTGAATAAATGATCGAAAGCCATCCTTTTCTTTTTTTACATCACCGTCACCTACCACAAGAAGCAAACCGGTCCTGCGACGACGTTAGCCTTCTTGGCATCGCTTGAGCCTTCGGTGGCATAATCTTTATTCTCGTTTACTGCACCGCCGACATCTCTGATAACCAAAACACCTCTCACCTTCTACCACCACACGTAGACGTCTGACTGGAAGCTCAAACTTCAGTCGGTGGTGAGTAACTCAATGAAGACCCGGGCCATCGTTTTTTCGTCAAAATGGAATCGATCGTACCTGAGTACGGTGAGGCTGAGGTTCCCGGTGAGGAGAGGGCCGTAGTGGTAGGTGATGAATGGTGTGATGGTGACAACATAAGAAAGAAGGTGCACTAGCAAGAAGAAACTGAAGTAGGAGGCCATGTCTTCGATTTTGGGAGACATTTTTATAAAATGTTTGTTGAATTAATTAAACAAATTCACATTGTTTTTTCGTTTGTTTAGAATCTCACTGCTCGGAGTATAACTCAACAAACAGTAAATTTCATAACTATCTAAAATCATGAACCACTGCCAACATTCTCACACGCATTACCGGTGAAAATGTTCTCATTGGTGTGAGAATATTTTTATTATTTTTTTCTTTTTTTCTAATCATATAATCCCTGCTATCTTCTCATCATCCATTGTTAGATGCAAACTCAAGCATTCTCCCTTCATCATGCTAGGCACTGCAATATCAGTAAGAATGTACTCACACGCATTACCATTGAGAACATTTTCATACGCATTACCAATGAGAATGTTCTCACTAGTGTGAGAATGTCCTTACTTTTTTTTTTCTTCTTTTTTAATCATATGATCTCTACTATCTTCTCATCATTCATTATTATATGCAAACTCAAGCCTCCCCCTTCATCATGCTAGATTCTACGATATCAGTGAGAATGCTCTCACACGCATTACTAGTGAGAATGCTCTCACTAGTGTGAGAATATCCTTACTTTTTTTTCTCTCTTTTTTAATCATATGATCTCTATCATCTCTTCATCATCCATTATTAGATGCAAACTCAAGCCTCCCCCCTTCATCATGAAAGGCTCTACGATATCAGTGAGAATACTCTCACACGCATTACCACTGATAAGATTCTCACACGCATTACCAGTGAGAATGTTCTCACTGGTGTGAGAATGTCCTTATTTTTTTTTATTTTTGCAATATAAAAAACTCACATTGTAATTTTTAGGAGGCTGGATTACGTGGAGAAAATGATATTTTTCTGCAAGTTAGTGCTACAAAGTGGCATCACAATCAGAGAGATTTCGCTGCGTATTTTTGCATTCGGCATTTCACAGACAGCGCACTCTTCCCAACCTCTCTCTCTCTCTCTCTCTCCTAGCAGTATAAAAACGCTAACAATCAAACCTGAAAAAATTATGGTAATTGATGATGATATTTTATTATCTGGTAGTAATTTTTATGTGAAGGAGAAGGCGGTAAAAGTTATTGAAGTTAAAAAAAAATCAGTGCTACTGTTAAATAATAATTGTGGGCCTTGTGATTGCGGCAGCAGCGACGACGACAATAGTGGTGGTGGTGGTGGTGATCATAATGATAAAAGAAAATTTGATGATTCTTGGTCATATTTGTCGGTCCCAGTAATGCCGAAACCAATGGAAGCACCGCACGAAATAGGGCTACCGCCATTTAAATTTCGATATAATATTTTGCGGGCAATAGCATTTCCGTTAAACATTTAACTGAACATGACTTTTTTCCGGATAAAGTTCTTGAACAAAGATACAAAGTTCTCTCTCCAGATATGAATACAATAATATTATATATATATATATATATATATATCTCTCTCTCTCTCTCTGACGCGCAGACTGGTCTCACGTGACTATTCCACAACGACGCTCCACGTAATCGAAAAAGGACCAGAAATTAAAGGCAGTCCACTGTAATTGGAGTAATTATTCCGTAGCCCTGTTGCCCCATGTAGTGTTATATATTATTTGGTATTTTTATTTAATTATATAATAAAAAATATTATATATAAAATAATGTATGTTTATTTTTATTAGGTATATAAAAGATAAAAGAGAACTACTTAAACCCAATTGGCAATTAATTTAAAAATTAATTTTTTTAATTTTTAATTTTTGTATTTTTAGTTAAAAATTAAATTAGATTCAAAGTAAGTTATTTAGTAACTTAACTTTTAAGTTAATTTTTTAAAAATTGATTGTTTGGATAAAAAATTAATTTTTTTTTCAAAATAAACAATTTTAACATTATGTATATTTGATATTAATAATTAATTGTAGTTGTAGTGGTAATAAATAAGTTATGAAAAAGTGATATTATTGTATTTTAAAAATGTTAAAAATTTAAACAAAATATTATAAAATTTTGTATTTAAATTTGATTTTTTAAATTTTTAGTCTTTTTATATTTTTGCTTAAACAAATAATTTTAATTTTTTAATATTTTTAATTAAAAAATCAAAAAATTAAAATTGACAATCAGAGGCGAAATACACATAGTACATAAGAGTAATTAATAATTTTTACTGTTCTGTCAGTCCCATTCTCCTGCTAATTGATACTTTCACCTCTCCTGTGCAGCAATTTATGTATAGGAAAAAGGTAGGTTGCACCAAAGGTCCTAAAAAGTAAAAACTGGGAAACTGAATTAATCCAACTTTTTAAAATGTTTTTTGAATTTATATTATTTTATAAGTAATACCTCATTTGAATTGGATAATTTTAAAAAAAGGGTCCATAAGAAAGGAGGAATTTAGCAAGATATACTATTTTTTAAAACTTGTTTAGAGTTAAATTTTATTATAAAAATTATATTATAATAAGTAAAACTTTTGAAATACCCTTAGTGCCAACACAGGGGAGAGAGAGAGAGTAAAAGAAGAAAGAGAAATAGAGAGAGAATTAAAGAAAAGATATAAAGCAACTTTACGCGGTTAGTTTTTATTTTTAAAATTTATAATTGTATAATTTTTAATATATGTATTTATATTTAATAATTTTTTTATTTTTAAAAAATTCTCATAAAGATCTATAAAATAATATCTATATTAAATATAAATTTTTTTTAAAAAATAAAATGAGAAATTCTCATTTTCACAATAAAATGATAATTTTCTCATTTGTACAAATGAGGATTGAAAATTTCTATAATTTTTAACTACTAAATGGATAATGAGAAAAATCACCATAGAAAAAAAAATAATTTTTTAATATATTATAAATTTTTATTTAATTTTTAGACATTAATTAGTCTCAAAATAAAAAAAATCTTATTATATTTAATGAGAAAATAATAAAATTTTCCTTTTCAAAAAAATAAAAAAATTAGTTCTCATTTTCAGTAAAGTATTTCTCATTTTTTAAATGAAAACTTTCAAATCCACATTTTTTTTAAAACTAGTCTATGTTAAAAAATAAAACAAATTATACTTTAAAAATTACAACCTTAACATAATTGAGTGAAAGTTGAAAAGTTTTCTATTTTTGGAAGAACTTTAAGTTTAAAAAATATAAAATCATCTCACTTTTAATTTGTGAAAATATGAAAGTTCTCATTTTTTATAAATATGAGAATTTTTTATTTTTTATCAATATAGATTTTATAAATCTCGGTGAAAAGATTTTCAACATATAAATAATATTTTTATAAATATAAAATATAAGCTATGCAATTTAAAAACCGTAACTAAATATTCTCTTTTTATTTTTATTCTCTCTTTTTTCTCCTTACTTTCTCTTTTTTTTTCTCTTGCTAATTTTCTTTCTACTGCATTCTTTCTCTTTTTTATTATTTGATTACATTTATATTTTCTTCTTTTTTCCGGAGCAATCCTACAAATAACTTATATTTTACTTCATAGACACAAATTAGATAAATTTTAAACTAAAATTTAGAGTGAAATATATTAAAATTGTCGATATAGAATAAAATATAAATTATAATATAAAGGGTACGTAGAATCATAGTTTTCTCCCAACTTCTCTTCTAGCATTCTATTTCTCTTATTTATTCTTTATTTCTCATTGTAATTAAAGAAAGGATAAAATAATTTATATAAATAATTAATTTAAAATTAAGACTTAATGAAATAGTTAATTTATTAATAATAATTATTCTCAAAGAAGTAGCAAAAATAGAACCTCGCATTAATTAACTCTTGAAAAAAAGTGACTCTATTATTAATTCAATCAATTGTTTAAATAATTAAAGATAAAAATTAAAAAAAAAAAGAAGAAGAGAGAACTAGATATCTCATAAAATTATTTTGGAATAATTACACTTACCTCTTTTAAGATTTAATTTTATTACAAGGACCTCCTATGTGGTATGTGAAATTATACTAACCTTCCATGATATTTAATTTTTAACATCAATTGCACCAAACTGTTAAAATTTTTGTTAAAATTTAACGAATATCGCCTATTTCACTCCAAAATCACAATTCAAATCACTTTTCTCCCTCAAAACCACCATTTACATCACAAATTTCAACGAAATAGTGATTTTTGGATGGAAATAGTAATTTTGAGGAAAAATGTGGTTTGAATGGTAGTTTTAGGATAGAAAGAGTGATTTTAGGGTGGGAGTGACAATATTTGTTAAATTTTAACGAAAATTTTAACAATTTAATACAATTAATGTTAAAAATTAAATCTTATAGGAGATTAGTACAATTTTAAAGACCACAGAGGAGGTCCCTGTAATAAATTTAAACTTCATGAGAGGTAAGTATAATTATTCTAATTATTTTTTTTTTGAATCTCTTGAGAAGTAGAAACATTTGGATAAAAAACAAATGTACCTCTAATTTTTTAAGATACGTTATTTAATTTAACACAATTTTAATAGAATTTTTATGGCATAGTAAGAAGTGGAATAATAATAATTTAAAGGCTATTAAACTCACCTAGACATTGAGATAGTAATAATTTCTAAGTAAGAGTTTGCGGTAATTAGAATGGGCTATTTGATAGTTCAATTCCCTTATTAAATTAGCAAACTAAATAAGAAAATATATGATATTATTTTTATATAATTTAATGCCATATTTTTTAATCCTCAAACAAACATGGTCTGAATGAGATCACCCGAGACAACTATTTAAAAATTATGCTATTTTATAGGACGATCTAATCATATATATATAACATCGAATAAATTATTAAATTAAATAATTATTGTCAATTGTTATTTATTTATTATTTGTTATTTATTTTTATAAATTTTTTATTAACTATTTGTTGTTCAGTTTATTAAACATATTTTATGGGGCAATTGTTCTAATTTTTTTAATTGCATGAATGCTAGTTTTTATGCCTGATTTGCAACTAGTTTAAAAGTTAAGTTTTTTAATTTTAAATATTTTTAGTTAAAAAGTTAAATTGAATTTAAAGTAAATTGTTTGGTAATTTTAGTTTTCAGTAAATTTTTTTAAAGTTAATTGTTCGGATAAAAAGTTAATTTTTTTACTTTTTATTCGAAATTGACAAATTTATATTTTATATGTAATTGATAATAGTAGTAAATAAATTATAAATAATAAGTATTATTATATTTTAAAAATAGTAGGAATTTAAATAGAATATTTTTGAAATTTGTATTTTGATTTGATAATTTGATTTTTTAATTTTTAATTTTTTTACTAAATGAGTAAAATTGAATTTTTTTTTTTGACATTTTTAACTGACTAGACAAAAAAGCCAAATTTCCAATGAGGCTTATTTGTTTGAAACTCTTAAAACTTAATTTTTTGTGCTAAATAATTTTCAAAATACATGAAACAGTTAATTTTAAACTGATGAATCAACATATTTTTATTAATTTTACTTAGTTTGATTCTAATAAATAGTTAATTTAATTATTAAAAAAGTTAAAATTGAACCATGCGAATCAATTTTTATTTGCTAATCGTCTAATAAAAATAAATAATTATATTTTTATCATAAAATTTATTATTTATATTATTAAATAAGATAAATACGTTATAATTACTCGTAAGATAAAGGCATCACCTGATATGGGCACCCAAAAATTTGTCCTCTCTCTCAGACGCCATATCCAGTACTACTCTGTCTCTCCAGGCTCCTTTTAACAACTTCCCTCTAAACCCTAATCTCCACTGCCCCACCCCTCTCTCTCTCTCTCTCTCTCTCTCTCTCTTCGGCATTTTCTTTCAAACACTCTTCGTGTCTATAAAAGACCCTGAAGTTTTTGCTTTACCAGCTTGAATTATATTCTGGCTCTCCCAACAATGGAAGCTTTTAGTTTGCTCAAGTACTGGAGAGGCGGTGGCGCAACCAGGGACGGAGGCTCCGACAGCCGCGCTGCCACTACAACGATTGCCACTGCCGTCAGTCATCACGCTGCAGAGACAGACGACGACGACGACACCGACGGCGGGGACGATGACGGTCCGTTCTTCGACTTGGAGTTCGCCGTCCCCGACGAGGACGACGGAGAAAGGCAAGAGAAGAGCGAAGAAGACGACGCCGAGTGTGCGAAATGTTTGGACGACGATGGGGATGAAGAGAGAGAGGAAGAGGATATCGAGTCCGATGGAACGTCGGACGGCGAAAACGAGGCAGAGTTGAAGTTCACGCTTTCGTCTGGTTCTAGCGGCGACTGTACTACGGAGCAAAATGTTTCTCTGTCTCCCTCCGATGATCTGTTCTTCAAAGGACGGCTCGTCCCGATTGAGCCGTCGTCGTTCGTTTTCAACGGGACCGAACCAAATGCGAAGTCGCAGTTCTCGTTGTTGAAATCGGCTACGAAGTTCCGAGTCCTGATGTTGAAGTTCAAGAAATCGAAGGCCGCCAATGTGGCTGACAAAACAGAGCCCGACGGGTCGACTTCGGCGATGGCGAAGCATCAACCGAAACAGGAAGTGCCTCAAAAGCAGGAGGAGCAACAGAATCATCAATCACAGAGCAAGCTTTTTACGGTGAAGTTTAAGGTTGAAGAAGTGCCGATAATGTCTCTGTTCACCAGAGAGAACAGCTCTCGAGCTTCCTCCGGCGGCAATAAGTCTCAGAAGCAGCAGAGCTCAGACGAATCTGCTTCCGACGAGAAGCGATTCTCCAAGGATGTAATGCAGAAATACTTGAAGATGGTTAAGCCTTTGTACATTCGGGTTTCGAAGCGGTACGGCGAGAAATTGGGGTTTTCAGGGCAGTTGAGCTCGGGAGGAACAAAGGCCGGACAATCATCGACTTCCTCGGAAGCACAGAAATCGCCACAATCGAAGGCGTCGGTGGCGAAGGGCGAGTCGGAAGAAGCAGAGGTGACGGAACCTCAGCCGGTACTACCGCCGCCGGGAAACGAGAAAGTTCAGAAACAGGGTAACCTACCGGCCCGGCTGCGGGTGGTGTGTAAGCATTTGGGGAAGAGCCGGTCGGCATCGTCAGCGGTGGCGGCGGCACCTTCTGGGTCGTCGTCGATTCAGACGCGACGGAGAGACGATTCGCTGTTGCAGCAACAAGATGGGATTCAAAGCGCCATTCTGCATTGCAAGAGATCGTTCAACGCGTCTAGGGGTGAATCAATTTGAATTTGTCTTTTTCACTTCCTTCTTTCTCAGACATCGCAGTCAAGTTCTTGAATATTATTGTATTTAGTTCCCCCCCTCCCCTTCTTAAACATCTGGGTCTCGTAGATGCATAGCAGGTTTTAAATATCGGCGATATCTGCATTTCAGTATATAAATATATCGTTTAGCACTGTTCGGTATCTCGATCAATACAGATCAATAATAAACGATACATTATTGTATCACTAGTATTAATACTTGGTGATATCGCTATTTAGAGCTCTGCAGAGTTATTTCAGTTGTCGTGGTCGGCGAGCGACCCGTCGCCGACAAATCCATGTACTTCAAAACTGTTACAGGAGCTGAAAGGGACTGGCTTTTTAGTTTTTAGTTTTTATTGATGTAGAAATTGAGCCTTTTGAGAGGCAAAAGCGGGAAAAAGTATTCAAAGAGGTTGGGAAAGGTCGATAATGGAATCATCTTTTCGATTTAAGTATGTTAATTTGACGAGAAAAGTGAGGAAAACAGGGGAATGACGAAGAAAATGAGCGATCTTTTTCGGCTCCCTGTAAATTTTCTCGACGAGACTTAAAGGAGGGGGGTGGAAAAGAAGGAAAGAGAAAGAGAAAGAGGAACGGCAGCGGAAGTCAGGGGTTGATGAAGACCTGTGACTGGGGAAGGGTCAAGGGTGTAGGTGGAACCTTGGCCTGATTGATTGGACGTGTCATTAACCTGGTTGCTATATCTTGGAGAAAAAAAAATTTGATTTGGGAAAATTTGTATTGAAATTTAAGGGTTTGGAGATAAATTGAGAAATATAAAATATTAAATTAATAAATATAAATATTATTAAATATAAAATTAAATATTAAATAAATAAATATAGTATTGAATGTGTTATATAATTTTTATATATTATACCGTGTTTGTTTTTATAATAAATATAAATTAATATAAATTTATAAAATTAAGTTAAAATATAAATTTTTATTTGTTTTCATGTGAATTTGATTATACCTGTTATATTCTTTTTCTCGCAATCATCTACTGGACATTTTCAAGCAAGCGTATATTTCTTTTTTCAAAATCCACTGAATTTTGACCCCCTTCAAAAAAATAAAAAATAAAAAATTGTTTTTAAAATTTATTATTATTATTTTTTAAAACACACAAAAAAAAAAATTCAAAAACAAATGGGAGGGGCAAAACCATTTGGAGCACGGCAACACTCTTATTTGTGAACTGCGCAGAGAAGGGTAAAACCAAAGGAGGATATAATATACCTTCTTCCCCAAGTATTATATATCCATGGATATAAGCTTTGTTTGGACTATATATCCCTCTCATTTTAAGCAACCAAACAATGGATATATAATCACATAAGATTATATGTCCAAATCCCACAGGCTTTATATCCCAAACAAACATGATTTGTAAATAATTATTCGGTAATTTCATAGAATTATGTAGCATTATTTAAGTAGTGTTATTATTTAATTATGTAACGAAAAATACTTTGGATAACACAATGGTAGTCCACTTTTATTGAATAAATAAGAGGTAAAGACGACATACTTAATATGTATTTATATTTATTATTTGTCAGAAGTACCACGTAAGCGATGTCACATCGTACTTCAGAAATAATCAATAATTTTTCATGATTTGTTTAGTAAAGAAATAAAAAAATTAAAAACTCAAATTAAAACACTAATTTCTAAGATATTATATTTAAATTTTAATTACTTTTAAAATACAATAATACTATTTATTTATAATTTATTTACTACTATTATCAAGTATATATAATTGTTAATATCCAATACATAGAAGGATAAAATTATTCAATTTAAATAAAAAGCAAAGAAAATTAACTTTTTATCCAAATAACTAATTTTAAAAAAATAAATTTAAAAATTAAGTTACAAAATAATTTACTTTGAACCAAATTTAATTTTTTTTTACTAAAAATGTAAATATACAAATATATATATATTAGCTTTTAAAGTAGCTACTAATCAGGGCCTTAATAAGAAGTAAAAAAATTTTAAGTAAAAAAAACACTATTATAGATTTATTTTGTTAATTTTTATATAACTTTGTATTCAATGTCCATTTGGTTTGTTAGATCTTGATAGTAGGCTTTAAAAATATAACTTTTGTAAAAAATAATGGTATAATAGAAGTTATATGTTATTTTTAAAAATATATATAAATATTTTTTGTTAATAAACAAAAAATTTAAAAGACCAAAAAACTTAAGTTGGAAAAACAAATTAAAAGTGACTTTGTAGAACTTTAAGTTAAAAGGGTTTAAGTTGAGGGCCAATGGAAGCCAAAATTCGATTGAAATAATTAAACAAATTAAATAAATATTTATAGAAAATATATTAATATTTTTAAAACTAGTAGGTTTCACTTTTAGAAGTGACTATTTATATAAAAGGGAAAAGAATTTTAGATAGCCACATTTATGAGACAATTCAAGAATTATTCTGTGTTTTCTTTATTTAATTATTCTGTTGAGAACTAATAATAGATGCTTTTATTACTCACGTTTTTAGGTAAGCGAACAGTTGTGCGAACATCTTAAGAAACGTAGATTTTGAGCTTTTTGATTTTTAAATTTTTTAAATTAAATAGTTAAAATAAAAATAAAATAGTTCCTTACAAAACAATATAATAACGTAGATTGTTTTATAGTTTAATTTACTTAACAACATTGTTCTTTGTTAATTAATTATTTATTTATTTATTTATTTATTTATTTATCGATTTTACCGTTTCTTCTAACTATTTTTAGTCAAGATGCTAAGGTAAACTTATATACTTCTTTTATTTTACGTTTCTGTGCGTGAGTTTCTTTCAGTAAAATACAAGAGATGCAAAATTTATGAATAAATGTGAAAGACAAAGCAGAGAGAGAGAGAGAGAGAGAGAAAAAAAAGAGAGAGTAATAGTTAGATAAAATAGAAGATTAACCAATATCGGAATGAACGACGGTATGATTAACTAGAATGTAATTGAATTGAAGTAAATTGAATAATTTCAGAGTTAATGATTTAATAAATTAGTAAGAGTACGATCATTTCTCATCTTTATAATCATTTGAGGGAGTTATTAAGATTGAGACGAGATTCTTAAAATATATTATTAAATTATAAAATTTTATTTTATTATTTCGAACCAATGTTCTACTCCTAGTTGACTAAGACAACCTATAATCGACTAATGGGCACTTGACTTACTCGATCGAGTGACTCGAGTATGCTGACCCAGGATCTCCCAATGCGGAAAAAACTTTTCATTAGCTACCAAGTCATATGTCTCCCAATATTTTTTAGGCGAATTTCGTGTTAAAAAAATGATTTTAATTAACTTAAATTTTAGCAAATTTTGAACTAATTTTGATATGAGACCCATACACCTGTCAAGAGGGGTCGAGATGGTGTTGCATTTGTAGACACCCCAATTTGACATCGCCTAATCTTAGGCGAATTCGATGATGAAAACAGGTGGAATATAGGCTTAGTTCGATCATCGAAAAGTGATCCAAGCTCGGTATTTGAACCCAAAACCTTCAAACCAATGAAATTTTGTCCAACCATCGAAACTTGCAGCCCAAGTAAGGCAGCCGCCAACTTGTATTGTGGCGCCCGCCATAGAACTTTGTAGAAACCCTAATCCAAAGTGGCGACCGCCACCATCCATCATGGCGATCGCCAACTCCCATTGTGACGACCACCATAGAACTTTGTAGAAACTTTCAAAAACCTGGCGACTGCCAACTTGCATAATGGCGACCGCCAACTTTAAATGGCCTGACGTGTCCCACAACGTGGCAACACCTCATTGGTTGAAAAATTCTATAAATACCGTACCACATCGTACGTTTTCAGTACGAATTTTTGAGTGAGAGAGACTCTGCCGATATACCGAGTGATTTCGACCCCCGACGCCAAAGTCCTGTCGAGATACCGAGTCCCGAATCTCCAATACCTACCTTGAAGCCTACATTGCTTAGATCACAACCCGAGGATTGGACAACTGGAGCTCATTCTACCGACTTGAGGATTCCACAATTCAGGTACTCTGTTTGGATCCCCGGTCCTTTTAGCCCTATTTTCTTTCTTTTGGGGCGATCGGGTTACATTCAATTTCAATTTATGTATTCTTTTACATAATCTTGTCATCATTTACACTATTTCATTTATTTTAGTTGCTTTAAATCTATTTAATTTAGTTGCTCTAATTTCTTAGTTTACACTTTCATACTAAGTAAATTATCTTTTTCTTTAATTAATTCATTAATTATTGCTAATATCAATTAACAATACAACTAAATAATGTCGTTATTGTTATAACATAAAACACTTATATAAAAATAGTTGTAATTATCAATATTACGTCCATTTAAATTCTAGCATTTTTATTCTCTTTCTCTTTTTTTTTTTATATTAAATTAATGCTCAAATATTATTTATTTTCATTTTCTTTTAACTATTCTAATCTTCTTTTACAAACATTTCATCTTATTCCATTTATTTAATGCCCCATTTTAACCTCTGGCTTTTACTTTATTTCCTAGTATTCCACTTTATTTTCATGTAATAATTAGTTTGTTGGTTTATTTTATTTCCTTTATTAGTTAAATGTTTCTTTTCTTTTAGTTTGATGTAATTCTTTTTCAATGCATTAGTTATTTCTTTTTTATTTTTTTCTTGTAATTTTAGTGTAATTTTTTAATTTTTATTTTCTCTCCCTTTTATCTTCTTTTATTATCTATTTTATTTTCTTTAAATGCCAATACTATATTTTCTTTGCTCTTTCTTTAATGCTAGTTTAAATACTCCTTAACTAGAATTAATTTAATCTTTTTTTGTTAACTTTTATTTTACATTTTCTTTCCTTTTCTTTTAACAATAACTGTAATTTTTCTAAATATTTTGTCATTAGCTTTATTTTCATAAAAATATTCCATAACTTTAATTTCTTTTTTTTTGTCTTATTTTTCTTTTTTTAGGATATAAAATATGAATAGTTAGATTTCCTTTAAATAGTTTAAATAAACATTTTTTAACTTTTCACTTAAGCATGCTTTTCTTTTACAAACTTCTTTTTTATTTTCTTTTTCTTTGAATTCTTAAACTCTCTTTTGTCATTTTCTTTGTTAATAAACTTTCTTTTAAGTACAGAATTTACATGCATTTTTTTATTACCTTTTTATCATATTAATGTTAATTTAGCTTGTTTTGACAATGTCTATATTTTAGTTACTTTTCTTAAAATCTTGCTTGGTTTAATGTATTTCTTGTTAGCAAATCTTGTTTAGGTAATTTTAGCATCTTTAACCATATTTTTTATTCTTTTATGCAAACTATGTTAGTTTAGTTTATTTTTGTGAACAATGCATGTGGGTATGTGTTTCATGAATCCTTTAGATAGATAAAAAAAAAAAATGAAATGAAATATTAGTATTTAAATAAAAGAAAATAAAATATTTAAAGAAAAAGAGATAAGGCATTATGAAAAAAAATAAAATTGATGATAAAAGAAAATAAAATGCTACATCAAAAGAAAAGAAAATGTTAGAAATATGAATTGTATTGAAAATGAAAGAAAAAGAAATAAATGAAATGAAATGAAAATCGGAACATTAAACTAGTACTTAAAAGAAAAAAAAAATAAGAAAGAAAAATAAATGTTAGAATATTAAAACAATACTAAGAAAATAAAAGAACACTTAAACTAATATTATAAGCAAAGAAATGAAAAATAAATGGTACATTTAGAAAGAAATTACATTAAGCTAAAAGAAAAGAAATAAGATCTTTTTTTTTTAAAGCTACATTACACAAAAAAATAAATGCTAAGAAAGAAAGTTAAGTAGCTATTAAATGAAAGTTAAGAATTTAAATAGACCATTAAATTAATGATACAAGAAATAAAATAAAATAAAATACTAATAAAAGAAAATTAGACTAATTAGAGGAAAAAAAAAGTAAGTAATGTTAGAATATTAATTTAACATAAAAAGAAAGAAAAAGAGAATAAGATGCTAGAATTTAAATGAATGTAATATTGATGATTATAATCATTTTTATGTAAGTGTTTTATATTATAATAATAACGACTTTATTTAGTCGTATTGTTAATTGATATTATTACTAATTAATGAATTAATTAAAGAAAAAGATAATGTGTTTAGTGTGAAAGTGTAAACTACAAAATTAAAGCAACTAAATTAAATAAAATTAAAACAACTAGATTAAATAAAATTAAAGCAACTAAATTAAATGAAGCAATGTAAATGATGACAAGATTAACTATGCAAAAAAAAAAAATACATGAATTGAGATTAAATATAACCCGATCACCCCAAAAATAGATAATAGGGTTAGAAAGACTGGAGATCCAAGCGAGGTACCTAGATTGTCGGGAAATACTCAAGTCGGGAAATATGCTCCAATTGCCCAATGCTCGGAGGGTGATCCAAGCAATATAGGCTTCAATGTAGGTATGGGAGATTAGGGACTCGGTATCTCGATAGGGTTTCGGCGTCGGGGCTCGGGATCGCTCGGTATATCGGCAGAGTCTCTCCCACTTAAAATTTTCTTTGAAAACGTATGCCGGGGTATGGTATTTATAGAATTTTTCAACCAATGAGGTGTTGCCACGTTTTGGCACACGTCAGGCCATTTGGAGTTGGCGGCCGCCACAATGCAAGTTGGCGGCCGCTGGGTTGGAAAAGGTTTTATTGGCGGCCCCACAATGTGAGTTGACAGTGGCCATGTTGGCTAGGATTTCCAAGAGGCTCTGTTGACGGCCACCACAATGAACATGGCGGTCACCACTTCTGACAATGACTTAGGTAACAAGTTATCGATGGTTTGGTACAATTTTATTGGTTTCAGAGATTTTTGATGACTTGGTTCAAATACTGAGCTTGGATCACCTCCTGAGGATCGTACTGAGGCACTATTCCACTTGTTTTCATCATTGGATTCGCCTAAGATTAAGCGGGGTCAAATTGGGGTGTCTACAAAGGGCCTTGGAGCAAATATCTGCCTCCCCGTTCACAAGGGAGGTGGATGGGGCTGATCCGCCAAGAAAGTTTCAAACCCCCAAGTTCAACTTGTATGATGGGAAAACTAACCCAATGGGTCATATCCGGCATTACAGGCAGATGATGGCACTTTGGAGCCAAAATGATTCTCTGATGTGCAAGTTGTTTCCGTTCAGCTTAGGCGAGAAGGCCCTGTGTTGGTTCGACAAGCTCCCAACTGGGACGGTGGGAAGCTGGAGACAACTCACCGAGCTATTCGCAGTGAGGTTCATTACAAACAGCCGTCAGCCCAAGGAAATCGACTCATTGCTCGGGTTGAAGAAGGCCGAGAATGAAAGCTTAAGGTCTTATGTTCGGCGATATTGGGAGACCTTCAATGATATAGATGACCGCAACAAGCAGCTCGTCGTGGCTTCCTTCAAGCTCGGATTGGAGAAAACCCACAAGTTGAGACATTCGCTAACCAAAAGGCCTGCTCAGAGCATGGCCGAGCTGATGCTGAGGATAGAGCAACACTCTAAAGTGGAGGATGATATTAGAGTTGTGAGCAATGAAACCCCTGCCCGGGAAGCACCAAAGGGTGACCGAGCAGATAAGAGGGAGAACAAGAAGGCCAGGAAAAGGCCTGATCGAGAAAAGGAACGCCAGAGGCCCAACGAGGTGTATGAGGTGGCGAACACGGTGTTTAAGGAGCCCATTCACAAGCTCCTCAACCAAATCAAGGACAAGCCGTGGTTCGTCTGGCCACCCAAGATGTTCACGGACCCGAGCAAACGGGATGAGAAGAAATAATGTGCTTACCATAGAGAGCACGGGCACTACACCGACTGTTGCCGAACCTTCAAAAGGTTCTTGGAAGAGCAAGTTAAGGCAGGGAACCTCGGGCAGTATATTGACAAGGAAAAGACCCGGGTTGAGCAGCATGCCCGCGCCAAGCAAGGGGAGGCAGCCGAAGAGCCAATAGGAGTCATCAATGTCATTCACGCAGTCCCGAGGCCGGAGACATCTAATGAGGCAAAGGGTCAGAACCGCAAGAGGGCACATCGTGAGTTGATGCAGGCCCAACTCGAGCATGGAGAGTCGAGCAAAGGAAAGCGTCCGAGCAATGAATTCTTGGCTGGGGACTTGACGTTCACTGATGCCAACCTAGAGGGGGCTAAGCACCCTCACAACGACGCGCTCGTTATAACCCTCCGGATTTGGAGGTATGACGTAAAATGTATCCTGATCGATCAGGGGAGCTCGACAGATGTCATGTATGCCAGCCTCTTCTACAAATTAGGGCTCACAAAAGCAGACTTGCAAAAATGCCATACCCCATTTGTCGAGTTCTACAGCCAACCCACCCTACCAATGGGAAGGATCGCACTACCGGTCGAGGCAGGCTCCGAGCTTAGAAATATTGAGTTCTTGGTGGTGGATGTCCCGTCGCCTTATAATGCTATAATGGGAAGGACTTGGCTTCATCAGCTCAAAGCCATCCCTTCGCTCTACCATCAAGTCCTGAAGTTCCCAACCGCCAAGGGTATAGAGTGCATCAGGGGAGATCAGGCAGCGGCCAGGTAATGTTTTATAGCTGCCATCCAAGGTAAGGAAGGCTCCTCTAGCGACGAACAGATGTGTGTGGTGGAAGTACAAGACAGGCTACTCCTCGAAGACGTCGGGAAAGCACCAGCAGAGAAGGTGGTGGAGCCGCTAAAGAAAGTCATGGTGAATGAGGAAGATCCTAATCGGTTTTTTCTACTCAGCACCCACATGGCCGAACAGGATGAGTTCGCTCTGGTGAGTTTTCTTACATCAAACGTCAAGGTCTTCGCTTGGACTCCTTATGAGATGTCGGGCATGGATCCGGAGGTAATGGAGCATAAGCTAAATGTCAACCCTACACACAAGCCCGTTGTCCAGTGCGGGAATAGTTCTTCAGCTCAGCATGCAGGGGCCGTTGCCGAAGAAGTTGAAAAGTTGCTCGAGGCGGGAGCGATAAGAGAGGTGCAGTATCCGCGGTGGCTACCCAACATAGTTGTTGTGAAGAAGAAAAATGAAAAGTGGAGGGTCTGTGTTGATTTCGCTGACCTGAACAAGGTCTGTCCCAAAGATTCTTTCCCACTTCCCAAAATTGATCAGCTGGTGGACTCAGCAGCCAGACACGGAATCATGAGTTTCTTGGACGCATACAGGGGCTACCACTAGATTGCTCTGAACATGGATGATCAGGATAAGACAAGTTTCATCACCCCCGAGGACTTTTTTGCTACAAGGTCATGCCCTTTGGCCTGAAGAACGCTAGGGCAACCTATTAGAGGTTGGTGGCCAAAATATTTCAACCTATGCTAGGTCGGAATATTGAGGTTTACATCGACGATATGGTGGTGAAGACGGAGCAAGCACAAGATAATTTGGCCGACCTAACCAACGTGTTCGAGGTACTTAAATCCTATAAGCTAAGACTCAATGCGTCAAAGTGTGCATTTAGTGTACAATCGGGCAAGTTCCTCGGGCACCTGATCAGTAGAAGAGGCATCGAAGTAGACCCTGAGCAGATAGCTGCAATCCAGATCATACAGGCCCCAAAGACTGTTCGGGAGATATAACGATTCACTGGAATGGCAGCAGCATTGAATAGATTCATCAACCGATCGTCAGATAAGTGCTATCATTTCTTTCAATTGTTAAAAAAGGCCAAGAATTTTGTCTAGGGGGGAAGAGTGTGATCAGGCGCTCCAAATTTTGAAGGAGTATCTGACCCCGGCTCCTCTCCTCTCCAAATCCTTGTTTGGGGAAGAGCTATACATGTACCTTGCAGTATCTGATCACGCGGCCAGTGCTGTCTTGCTCAGAATGAATACTACTGAGCAGCTTCCAATCTACTATGTCAGCCACACCTTCCTCGATGCCGAGACCAGATACTTACCCTTGAAAAAGCTAGCATTAGCCCTGATCATGGCATCTCGAAAGCTGGCGCAATACTTTCAAGCCCACATGATCATTGTTCTAACTGCACACCCTCTCAAAGCTTTGCTACGCTGAGCTGATCTATCTGGAAGGATTGCCAAGTGGGGAGTGGAGCTTGGAGAGTACGATATCGAGTTTCGACCAAGAACAGCAATCAAAGGTCAGGTCCTCGCAGATTTTACTGTTGAATTTTCCAAGCCGAGCACACAGAATAGCTCGGACTCAACCCCACTCGAGCCCGATGGATCATTGGGATTTTCAGCTCGGACTCAACCCCACTGATTGGGATTTCCAGCCCTAATAACGAAGCCGAGTATGAAGCACTACTCGCAGGGCTTAGGAGTTCCGAGCTCCTAGGCATAAAAAATTTGAAGGTTTTTTGTAATTCGCAGCTAGTGGTCAACCAGATGACTAGGCAATACAATGCTAGGGATGACATGATGGCTGCCTATCTCTCTATTGCACTCGAGTTGGTCGAGGGCTTCGAAAAAGTACTGATTGAGCAGGTTAGCCGAGAAGGAAACTCTCATGCCGACGCTCTGGCAGCCTTGGCATTAGCAACCAAGCTCGGGCTAAAGAGAACCGTGGAAGTGCAGAAGTAGGAAAATCGAGCATTGACATTACTGCTCGGCAGATATGTGCAATTGAAGAGGACCGACCAGGAGCCGAGCTGGATAGACCCCATCATCAGTTTCCTCAGCAATGGACAACTCCCAGAGGACAAAAAGGAAGCGCACAAGATCAGACATAAGTCTGCACGTTTTTGGTTATCTCCTAAGGGTCAGTTATACAGAAGATCTTTCGCAGTGCCCTACCTACTGTGTGGTCATCCTAACTCCGCCATGCTCGGCGGGCTCGAAGACCCGTCTACGGACACTGGATATGAGCAGGGTCGTTTCTTGATTAAAACTATTCGAGCTCGAATAGTCGTGCAACAAATCAATGAAAGTCCCTCACATAGATGCTACATAACTCGACTAGAGCTGTCCAAATTAGACGAGCAGAGAAAAGCCCAAGCTGCCCTAGAATGACTTGGAAAATTTTGAGATTTCTACATCTCTGACCTGAGTCATAGGAGCTTGATCGACAAGTATGACCGAGCAGGGACCTGGGTTACAGGAGCTTGCTCGAAAAATTGTAGGGTTTTTTTTATCCGACCAAGATGGAATTGCTCAGTTATATACTATGTAGCTTGAACGAATTGAAAGTGTTCGGGTGATCTTATGAAATTGCTAAGAATTTTTGTTCGATATAATTTCAATATGATTAAAGTATGCCCGATCTCACCCAGTAGTGTGATCCCGTGCTTCATACACTTGCGTAAAAATTAAAATCAAAGAATACCAGTGCAGTACAAGGGCAACAATTGCGAAAGACTGAACAAAAATACTTTCATTAAGAATAATCTTGTCATTACAAATGTTGCGAGCCGACCTCACAAAGGGAACGAGGCCGTGCGTTGTGGACGAACAATAGAAAGACAAAAGAATACAAGAATTGAAGCTTTAACTGTTCAAGGTTTAGTTGTTGGCCTGGTCGGCCTCCGGAGCCCCTATCAGACGGTCATCATTAAAGGCTCCCTCTGTAAGCCTTCTAGTTTGGGCATCCCCTCCTACTTGATTTGGCTCTTCATCGTCCACGGTAAGATCCATCGTGGCATCTAGATTGGCAGTCCGATTCTCAGGCCACAGTGGATTGAGCTCTTCGAATGTATATTCGTGCTCGTCCGTTGGGGAGCTTGATGAGAGGTATGCTCTTCTTGTGCGGGAGGAATATGAAGAGCAATGGAGACTTCAGGGGGAGGGAGAGCCGGATGCTCATGCCCGGGAACAACCAGGGACGCAACAGTGAGAGGCGAAACCTCCACGACCTGCCCAGGAGGAATAGCCTGTTTGAGTAGGTGCATCAGATCACCAGGGAAAGGCACGGACGGCTGGAGCCATGGAACCGAGCGGTGTAGCTCGGATTCTTCGGGTATGGAAGCCGCAGACAGCGTAGCATCCCACCCTATTTTAAATATGGGATTCTGCAAGGTTATTACCTGAGCCTCGTACTCATCACCGGCCTTACCATACCCGGCGTTCCATTGTTCTTTTTCTGCGCGGGCAGAGGAGAGCTCGAGCTCGGCATAAGCCTTCTGAAGTTCATCTTTGCTCTTTAGTACAGCAGAAAGGTTTGCCTTGTGCTCTTTGGCGGCATCCATTGCCGAGGTAAGACGCAGCTCAATAGCCTCCTTGGCCTTCGCAATCTCCCCGAGCTGGGCACGAAGGATTTTGTTCTCGTCTTTTAGTTTCAGAGTCTCGACGTGCATTAGGTCATACCTCTCCTTCAGCCCGCTGCACCGCTCGGCAATTTCTATTCCCATTTTTAAGCCCTGCATAGTTTAAAAGCGTCAGCTCGGTAAATACAAGAAATAAATAAGTTAATAAAGTCTGGGAACTTACAACAACGACATGTTGCGTGGCCTGTTTAGCGATTGAGGCATTTGGGATGGCCTCGTAATCTGCCTTATCCCTCGGCAGACAGAGGCTCTTCGCCAGCGCCCATCCCACTTAATGGTTTTCCTGCACGGAATCCTGCCAGTAACAGCCTTTCCATGATACGCGGGATGGAAAGTTAGTACCTCAAGAGCTTGAGTCACCTCGGTTGTTCTGATTGGAATATCTGGCGGTGGATCGGCTTCGGTCCTCCTTCTCACCTGGCGCTCGGCAGCCTCTGAGGCGGTTGCTCTCTTCCTCCGACCTGCTTGCGCAGTGGGCTGAGTGGGGGAGGGCGGTCCGAGGAGCCGTGGTGGACGTAACTTGGATGCTAGGAGGTGCTGGAACCCCTGTGGACGAAGTAGGGTCCTGATCGGGAGACCCCATGGCAGAGGCAGTGGGTAGGCTCCAGAGCAGAGTCGTGATAAGGTTACGTTGAGACATCCTGCCCACTCCTCGAGATGAGCTCGACCGGGATGAGGAGGCTCTAGAAGTGGTCCTTGACATTGTTCGGGAAGCCGATGCTCCCGTGTTTGGAGCTGGTTGATTCTGGGAGCCCTCGGCCTGCACGTCTTCAACCGGATTTACACGATGTCCAAGCTCGTCCGGTCGGATTAGAGCTCCGTTGAACAACCGTGAAAAGCACTGAACTTCGTGGTCCCAATCAAGGATTCGTCTTATGTAGTCAAAGTTGATCCTGCTTTCCTTCCTATCTCTCCTGTCCCGAGCAGCGGATGTGTTACAGTAGGCACCTGAGAAGGAATATGTTAGTGCTAGGCAGACATGTAAACAAATTGAAAAAGAATTTCAAGGGAAAGGAGCTCGGGTACCTGGGGATCCCGATCTGGTCGGACAAACCCGTGCCTGGGGATCTTAAACTTCAGGTTTGAGCTGCTAGTTTCCTCCAATCACCACGAAGTCTTCAAGGTCGCCCTTATAGGAGTTCTTGAGCTCGAGCACAATCAGACGATTCTCTTTGGCTTTAAGATAGTATTTTCTCAGGCCCCTAGCGGTCTCCGAGATAGTGTAGCAGTATTGAAGATCTTGAACACCGAAGTTGATGCCCATATAGCGATTCAACAATGCTACACCCATCAATATGGAGAAAAATTTGGGGGTTAGTTGCGCCGGGCACAACCGATAGAAATAGAGGGCCTCCCTTACAATGCTCGAGAGGGGGAATTCAACCCTGAACTCCAGGAGGGCAATAAGAGGAAAAATGACCCTCCCGGGCTCCCCTCTTGTGACGGTTTCCTCAGTGGTGGCCTGGTGAATGGTGACGTCGTCAGGGATGGACCGAGCTCAGCGGAGCTCAGCCAGAGCATCTGGAGGGTCAACATACCACGCGAGACGCCCCATTTCTTAAAAAAACAAAAGAGAAGAAGAAGAGGAGGGGGAAGTTTTAGATACGTGTATGTATACGACTACAGGTGCCTCCCCAGCAGCACCGCCACCGCCAGGGGTGGCAGTGGCGGCGTCGGGGCACTTGGAATGTAGGCCAGTGGGCCTAACCTCCCACCACGACGTTTTTAGCCGTGGTTTATCATAGAAAAGGAGAAAAAGTGGGAAATAAGGTACTAACCTTGTTGAAAATGAAACTGAAGTTCTTTAAGACCGTCGAAGTTGCAAGAGTTGCAGTCGCCGGAAGCTCGCCGAAAATCGCCTAGATCTATGAGGTAAAGAGAGTTCGTAAAAAAGGAGGAAGGGGGAGTACACTTCCCCTTTTATACCTTCCCTTAAACGTTCAAACGAAGTGCCAAGAGACGACAGTTATGGCACGTGCTCTAAAGCGCGCCGTGTGCATTTAATGCGCATTTAACCCAAGCGGTGTGTCCAGCTCGAGCAGATCTTTTCAAACAGTGCATGACGATTGACTTGGGAACTGATGCTCGGAGCATATGGCCGAGCAAGATTCACCCTCTAATTTATAATCCCGCCCATCATTTCTGATCGGGTTTGAAAATCCGAGCAGATCTCCATAATTAAGCCCAATGATTGACATTTATTGATACGACGGCCGACATCCCAGTGACGTTCCAGTACCCAAGGTACAGCTAACGCCATGCGCATTCAATACACGCATTAAATGCGCCACAGAACCGGTAATGACTCAACGCGTGGCAAAAAAGACAGCTAAGGGACAGTACGTCAGCGAAGCTTGCTCAATAAGCCTCCCGACCAAAGGGCAAAGTTACGAATTGGGCAAGAGCATCACATCATCTTTCAGCTGCTCGAGTTCCAAGCAACAGCAAGATGATAAGGGCAATTGAGTGGGAATCAAGTTCTGACCTAAGCCACGTGGAGCACACGTGGAAGGCCGTACAGCGCAACAGTCCACATCAGCACAGGACGATCCTTGGCATATCCACATTAGCTCGGGCAATAGGCTGAGCTATATGGTGGAGTATCTGAGCTCGGCGAGGATCCAGCCCCCAATTTCGAGGGCATGGTGCTCGGCACCATGATGAGTGATGCTCGGCATTGATAGCCGAGCAAGGTGAGCTGCCTAAACCTTATTCCGAGCTAAATGGACGATTCTAAAGATCATGTCCCGTGGTACACAGATCTGAGATATGGTACGAAGATGAAACATCGGTAGTAAATGGGCGACTCAGGGGTAAAATGATTAGGTAGAGGTGGCCTAGTTCTAGCCCAAATTAGGCCTGAAGCTATACCTGGATACTGATGAACATCTGGATATGACAAATGACATTTGCAGAGATATCTTGCAGAGATAGTCAATGATGGCACTGACAAGTCACCATCAAGACATTAATTACTATGCATTGATCAAAGAGAAGAGGTACAACCTGACCTGCTCGGGTCGGGTCGGACTCCACGAGCGGGTCAAGTATTTTTGTATCTTTAAATAGCCAGCAAGTTGAAGATGAAAGGTATGCTCTCTTTTACTAGCCAAAACTCTGCTGAAATTTATTTTCAAACTCTTTCTTCTTTCTAAAATTATTTGCCTGACTTGATTATCGGAGGGTCCACCGGTATAAACCCGCCAGCGGGCATCTCATCCCTTTTTTGTACAGGCACGCACGTGGCATTCTCTCATGACGTTACGGCCAGCTTGGACGGGACCAATAGATCCTTATCCTGACCCTCTACAATTTTAATTGAGTATTTTAAAATTAGAAAATTAACTAATTATCAAATTATTAATATTATTTTTTTATGTTATTTTTAAATTATTAAAATTTAATAATTAAGTATTTTTAGGCACAACTAATAACTATCTATTTAGGGAAGTCGAATCACTTAATCCAAGTCGCTCGGCCAGATTTTTCTCCGGAAATCATGCATGGCTGCTTATACCTAATGCTATTTTCTTATGTATTAATGGGGTACTTTTGCTTTTTATTGAGTTTATTATTAAGTCTATGTTTAGACTAGTTTAGTTTTAAAATTTTTAGCTTAAAAACTTTTTAATAAGTTAATTTATTTGATCTCTTATTATAATTAATGACTCAATACGAGTCTATTATAAAAACAAAGTTAAGCTTAATACAAACAGAGTCTATTATTGCAATTGACCCGAGTCACTCAACCCAAATAGTTTATTAAGCCTATGTTTAGGTGAGTCTCTCTATCACCTTGAAAATATAAATAGTTTTTTCTTCACGTTTTTGAAATAATAATATCCTTTTTTTTACTTCTCTTATGTATTTCAACTTATTCCGTTCATCAATTGTCCATTAAAGAGACTAATGAAAGTTACTGAGATTAGATACTTTTGTACATTCATTTTTATTTTTATTTATTTATATAATTACTAATGTTTATACATCCTTAATCAAATAATAAAAAACCAAAAAAAAGACCCCCAAAAGAAATCAAAGAACAAAAAAAAATTCTAGTACCATCCCCTGCCATATCATCGAAAGTCACCCCTTTCACCCTAAAAAAACCACCATTACAAAAACCTCTAAAACTCTGCTGAATATCCAACCCTACCTTTTGGGACGTAAATAGTTTGATTTGGTCTTTTTTTTTTTTCTCAGAAATTTGCTATTGTACATAGAAATTGTAGGAACTTACATTTAAACTAAACCATAGTAATAAAATCAGATCCACTTAGTGCAATTTAATTGGTTTGAATCTTTTCATATTTAAGATATTTAATTATTAAAAAATACTAATTTAAATTTGTAATTGCATCCAAGTATGCATTAACAATGACAAGGCAGTTGTCAAGTCCATAAAAAATTACTCCGCGATCGATAATATAATAGATGAGCATAAAAGGCTCTTAGTAGATTTTTTCTATAGAATATTCATCTTTGCAAATTGGGAGAGAAATAGGCTTACTTATATTTTTGCACAAATTGTTTTAAAGATAGATGACGAGCAATTATAAAAAGACTCATGTTCAAATTGAGCTCTTCTAATTTTTTGTAATAAGACCACAACGGTTATTTTTGACCAATAAATATATTTTGTTCTAAAAAAAATATGCATTAACAATTAGCAATAACTCAAAATCATAATAATTACACAAAACAACAACCAAAGTTTAAATTGTCTAAAAATTTTAAATTCTCATCATTTAGTCTTCATTACATCGTTTGCCATCACAAAATTATCGATATCGCACTATCACATCATCATTATCACACCGCTACCATTGCTATACCCAATTGCATCATTAACCTCTGTCATCTCCATCGTTATGCCACTGCATTATCATTACTACACCGTCACAGCTATCATATGTCATTTGTGCCACCGCACCGATGATGTTGGCATTAGATACCATGACCGTTATTTTTTTAATTAACTTTAGGAGGGGTTACTAAAATTTATCTGAAATAATAAATTTGAATCACATTTTTTAAAAAATTCAAAAATTTGTAATAAAAATGATATATTACACTTACACCCCTGTATTTAAAGATTATATTACTGTCACTCTCTCTATTCTTTGTAATATCATTGCATCCCTTACTTTTTAATTTTTGTAACACTTTGGTCTAAAAATTAATTTTTCGTTAACTTTTGGACGAAAAAATAATATTTTCACACTTTCACCCCATGATTTCTTTATTTTCACACTTACACCCCATGTTTTCTTTATTTTTTATTTTTTTTAATTACAAAATTTTATTTAAAAATTTTTAA
>JAOTRH010000013.1:8551830-8574528 GCA_034768845.1 Heliamphora exappendiculata | reverse complement strand
TATATATTTTGCACATAAATGTTTGAAAAATTGTAGTTGGAGGTTACAGATGAATGCAGTGGTCAGAGGTAGTGGTCGGAGGTATTTTTTCGATAATGATAGTAAGAGATAGTAATGGTGATCGAAAGTAGTGGTCAAAAACAGTAGTTAGAGCAGGTGGTTGGATGTGATGGCCAAATAGCGGTGATCAGAGGTGGTGGCCGTATGTGGTGATCAGAGATTATAGCAAGAGACGATGGTTGGAGAGGGTGCCAAATATGGTGGTCGGAGACGGTGATCGGAATCGGTAGTCGGAATTAATAAAAAAAAAAGATACAATCAAAACTTGTTTACAAAACAAGTGGAAATATATTTTTTCTGTTTATAAAAATTTTGTAAATTTTGAAATTTATTTACAATATTTTGAAAATAAAAATAATTACCAAATATGTTTTTGTTTATAATTTACGAAAAATTAAAAAACAAAAATAAAAAATAAAAAACATAAATATTACCCAACGGGGCCTTAATCTCTTTCTTTTTTTAATTAAAAAAAAAGGAAGGAAAAAAAAAAGAAGGAAGATGGTCATGATCAGGAGAGAGAGAGATACAGAAGTGCATTACTCTATGCCCAAAATGAAAATGGAAAAAGAAAAAAAAAAAAAAAGGAAAGAAAGAAAGAAGAAAGCAATTTAAGAGAAGCCCTTATTTTAAAATTTATAGTGGAATTTTGAATTCTGGTCTATTTATAAATATGGTGTCAAAGCATTTGGGGGAGTGTACCTATTTGAGTTGCAAATCCAAAGCCTGGTGCTATGGCATTGCTTTTAATTCTTCAAATTGAACATGTTTTGACTGTCAAATTTAAATATAATATAATTTGGCATTTTATGTGTGGTATGTAAAAATAAATGGTGGGTCCATAGAATTAAGAGTGGGCATCGTATCGTATTGTGCCGTGTTCGTGTTGTGTTATATTAGTTCGTGTAAAAATTTTTTGAATACTACTACTATTCATTTAACTAAATGTGTTATTTATCTTAATACTAACACTACATGTTTATAAATGGATTAACCTATTTATAATCTGTTTAATAACTTATCTAATAATATGTTCATATTTTCAAATTTATACATATTTTAATCATAAATTCATATAAATTATAATAACTAAAAAACCTCAAACAATCTGCAAAAAATATTTAAATAATTCGACAGAAAAACAACATGAATCCATATATAAAGAACTCTAAAGTCTAAATAGTTGATAAAAAAGTTTTACAAAAAATTAAACAAGTTAGATGGATTATTTTCGAGTTATACGGGTTCAACACTAACCTAGCCTGTTTATTAAACGTATTATCGGGTTGTATTATTATTGAATTCGTGTTGAAAAATAGTCAACATTAACCCTCTAATTTCGTGTATGGTTCGAGTCATATTAACGTATCGTGTTAAAAATTCGCACCCCTACATATAATAACATAAATTACCACATTATATGATACCTAAATATAATCACCAAATACAATGGCCATAGCCTTATTGCCAAATTAATATCAGATGAAGGCATATGAATGGTGTATACAGACCACTGGATTTTGTACTAATGAAAAAAGGGCTTTCATTATAGGAATGGGTCACTGATGGTCTATCATAAGCGAACTGGGGATGTTAACATCATATCAATTTTTCCTCTGAGTGGGCTTATGTGTAAGAAAGCCCAAGTAGATTTCCAGTTAAGGCCCCCACAGGCCACACCTCCTTTCCTAAGTGAAAATAGTGCAAATTTATTTATTTATTGATACATTCATGTGTTTGGAATAATTTAAGCACACTAATTTTTTAATTTATTTAATATATTTTTTATTTATTCTTTTGGGAGCCCTTAGAAGCTAATGTGGATGAGTTTGCTTAATCAAAGATTAGTGGAATATGATCGCACCTAATTTATATCCACATGAAATGTTTATTCATAAAGTAGTTTATTAATAACGTTTTATAAACTCCACGTCCCTCTTTTTTTTCTTTATTATTTTTTCTTTTTACTTAGAGAAAAAGAGTAGATGCCATTCTCGTGCAAAAAGCATTTAAACTTTAAGGGCACAGCTTCCCTCTAGTTTTCATAGGAAGTAAATCAGATTATTTTTGGGTTCAAAATGAATCTATTTTGTTAATTCAAATTATTTATTTTATTATTGTCGATGCGTAGTCATCTATACAAGGAATTAAATTGATTGCGATCATCTAATACAAAAAACTAAATTAAGTGTAATTTTATTTTAATGATTGCGATCATCTATACAAAAAAAAATTGTTTGTTATCTATTTTGTATTTGATTTCGATCATCTATACAAAAAAAACTATATTAATTGTATATCGTTAAGTATGAAAATAAATTACATTTGTGTTAAAAAAAAAATATATTTATTGAACTACTATTTATTTTTTCACAAAAATATAATTTTATCTAGCACTTAACAATAGCAACTTTATTTTTTCATGACTAAAAAAATTAAATGAACAACAAATATCATTGAAGTAGCCCATTTTGGACCCAACATCTGACTCATTGAAGTATAGTTTGTTTGTTTGTTTGTTTGTTTTTTTTGCTAAAGTAAAAAAAAAAAAAACTTTTATTTATTTATTGGTCAAATTTTTTTCACTTTTCTGATCATTTGTGACAAGAAATTTTTTTAAAATATCATCATTTGGGATAATGCAAAAAGAGACGTAAAAAAGTCAGAAAAAAACTATCATAGACGAAGCCTAAGCACGTGATTCTCAACTTTGCTCATTTGATTTTTGACTAAAAATACAAAAAAAAAATAAATAAATAACATAGTCCGTTTGATGAAAACATTAAAAAAAATATTAAAAAACCAAAAAATGAAATCAAAATACTAGTTATTATAAAATACTCTATTTAAACTCCCACTAATTCTAAACGACAATATCCTTATTAATAACTTATATATTACCATTGATAATTACATATAATTGGTATTATTAATTATATAAAGGACAATACTATTTAATTTAAACAAAAAGTAAAAAAGCTAAATTTGTACCTGATTAATCAGTTTTAAAAAAGTCAATTTAGGAATTAATTACCACATAACCTACTGAACTTAATTAAATTTTTTGACAAAATTCAAAAGAGAATAAAAATTAATTTTTAAACTAATTCTCAATCAACCCCTAAAAACAGCTGTGCCAAGCTTTTTTTTTTTTTTTTTCTGAAATCTTATCTTTTCTTTAATTTTTTTTATAGGTTCATTTCACCAATGGGAGATAAGGATGTTGTTTAGGCCTTTTTTTAGTAGAGTCCAGCTTAGCTACACACTCATTTTCACTGCACACCCATTTTTGAGGTTTATGATATGCACTTCATAAATCTTATGATAAAAATTCTTAATTAAATTACAAAGATTTATGAAGCAACCAACTCACAAATTCATAAACTTAATCATACAAATTTATAATAAAAAATAACATAATTAATAATCTACAATCTTTAATTTGACATTTTAAAATTTCAGTACTTTAATTACAAATATTTATAATTTTTACTATAAAATCTAATAAGTGCATATTATACACACCAAAAAAAAAACAAAAAAGTTGCACACTGAATGTTTTCATTTTTTTTGTAACCACATCTTTCGTAGGTTCATGTTGCCTTTATTTATTTATTTATTTGTGGATTACTTGAAATTTATGAAATTAAAAATCGCCCATTAATATTTTATATAGAGAGATACTCTTTTATAGAAATCTCGTGCATAAATGTAGTTTGTTATGAATCTTCTATTTTAAATAGATACTTGTTTTTATTTTTTTCATATCTCATAGCATCCGAACAAGTATATGCACGCTTCGAGAAATTCTTAGGAAACTAATACCAACAACATCCACTAAGTCCAATTAAAACCAAAACAAAATTTTATATGATAACTCAAAAGAATTGATAGCACCTAACAAGTTATAAATTTGAAACCTTAAAAAGAACAAATTCATAAATCTTATGCCTTAACCACCAAGCTAACCCATTAAAGTTAATACATTCACTTGTTATCATCATTATTTCAGTTCAAATGATTTCTTAATGTAAAAAATCAAATCTGCAACCATGAATTAAAACTAATGTAAGTCATAATCAGCTAAATCCTTGTATATCATTTACAGTTTTTGAAGTATAGACAACGCATGCAGCAACTCTTTAGATAAAACCTCTAACATTGGGTACCCGTGACTCTTTGGAGAGATGCCCAAACATTCTATAAAGATATCAATACTCATCTGTTGCCAAATTGAAATGGGACAGTATAAAGTAGGAACTTCATTTACAAATATGATTCCTAATTCTACGTATGTAACGTGAACTAGAAAAGAAAAATAAAGATAACTCCAAGTGGACCTGTCGTCAATCTAGGACATTATGGCCACATTTCAGGAAAATTGGAATGAGTCTCAAAAAAGAAAAGAAAAAAAAAAGGCCCCCTCCTTTTGTTCATACACTATATTATGTGAATGAATAATACTTTATTTTTAGTTTAAACTGTGAACTTTACTGTCAAATGTACAGTAAATTTCACAATTCAAACCAATAACAGAGCAAGTATTAGTCCCCAGAGACCTAACTCTCACTAAACTGTCCTTTATCTTACCCAACCAAAAATCCACACCAATGGTGCATGACCACATCATTCTCCACTTTAGGCCAACCCTCTTACTGTATCCCACTCTGGATTCTGTCTCCAAGTTGAGACAGCTGCCACATGTACCTCTCAAAAGGTGCCACGTGTGCAACCCCATAGCCACCTCACCAACCAAACCACCATTTTGGTTGTGCTTGGTAAGTTGGAAGGATCATGTATTGTGCTGCAAAAGTAAATTGTATACATAAACTCTTTTTCTCTATATCTTTTATCCCAGGACTGTACAATGCTTTCCCTCATCCATTTGTTTTTGTTTTTGTTTTTGTTTTTGTTTGTATTTTAGTTTAAAAATTTTGGGTTTCTTATAATAAGGCTTATTCTATATGCGGATGCAGGCGTTGGAGATGGGTGTGACTTGGTGGGGTGGATGGTGTAAATAGTAGGTACATTTGCACCCCTTGAATTCTTTAAAAATGCTCCTTGTGGAATTCAAACTTGGTGGAGCCTTTTTGGTTGTACTCGTGACATAGTTTGCTGAGTTCTTTTGCCAAGACCGGTGCCCCACAGTAGAAAACTCCTGCTCAAATTTTCGAAATCAACAATTATCACATTAGAAGAAAGCTAAATTGTGCCACTTTCGTAATTCTGATATATATATATATATATATATATATGTTGACTCACCTATTCGTGCATTAGCGTGCTTTGCACATGTTTTAGAGAGAACCTTTTTCCAGTTGGGCCTCGCAAAATGGGTTCTCACCTGAAGATTGAAAACATAAGTTTTGAGCATAATTGGTCACCCGCTGGGATGTGGAGGAAAAGAAAAAATGTAAATTACCGTTACAAGCTGTTGTATAAAAAGACAATTGGAAATGACAGAAAGGGATCGAGCTTACCCTAGTGCCGGATACAATATCAACACCATTCTTAGCATGGTTGAGTGCCTGGACCATAGTGATGAGGGCTGATCTAGCATCCCCTTCTTCATAAACACTTGTCAAGTAATTGTGCATCTCAATGACACCCTGGGATCCAAAATGGCAAGGTTAAACAATCAAAGAGCACAGACAATATTGAACTACAAATCAGAGGATCTGAACCATTTCTCTTTACCCTTTGATCGAGTTCAGCAACCTCATTCATGACCCCTTTGAACCAATCAAATGAACCTTGCTCCCTAGTCACCCAATAGAAGTAAGCATTTGTTGTCTTCAAGGTTTTCTTTCGTTTTGGATATATCTTACTGATAGAGGGAGAATCAGTCGCCCCGATACTCTGATCCGAGTTCCTGCTGAGGTCTGAAACTGATTCCTGTAAAGTAAAAACAATCAACGCGGTCGTGACTCGTGAATCTTGTGTTAAAATAGGTAAAGAATCCTCAATATTCCAAAAATATTCATGTCTCTTTGTCTCAATACATTGACAACTATATAATTATGTCTAGACATTCGTGTTTACATGATTTCAATCATATCACGGGGCTGTTAATTCATTGAGATTTGAGACATGGTGACGTGAATATTTAGGGGGGAAATGTATCTTCAGCCACAAAAAATGACAGGTGATTGAAGATGCTGAAAAGACGAAAATTAGTCAAAATAAAACCACAATGGTAACTAATGATAAGGAATTTTGGTTGTATGCAATGATGGATGAATTGATTCCGAGAAAATTCATAAGTTACTTACAGCCTGCTCTTCCATTTTGACAATGTTGTTGAGCAAATCTTTCAGTATACTGATAAAAGGTGTTGCTCCAATCCCAAGACCAACAAGTAAGAGGACATCATATTTTCGGTAATCTTGTGCTGGAGCTCCATAAGGCCCGTCTATTAAGAGCTTTGGCAAACTGTTATCCCAAGAATAATTTCACACAACAATCATTTGACCATCCGAATCAGCAAGGGATAAAAGGAAAATATGAGAAACCACGCAAACTCAAAAATAAAGATACCTCTTTTTTGTTGTTTCATCAGCTCTGAGAAGCCCACTCTTCCCAGCAACCGGTGCCTCACAGGCCTCCGAGAATACCCTCTTAAGCTCCTGCGTCCAATCACCTACCTGCCGGATGTGAATGCTAAGGAAGTCATCATCGGGGGCTGAGGTTATGGAGAACGGATGCCTGTAGTATATGAATTATTGGACATTAACATTAAGAAGGGAAAGAAAGAACAGGAGCAAAATAGGGGCTTGACCATCTCAATATTTTTCCATAAAGATTCTTGGAATGAGCAATTGTCTAGAGAAAATTGCTCCTGAATCCGATTGACAGGACTAAATTGAATAAGTCTTGTCTACATAGAACTTTGTCTTCCATTAATTAATTAATTGTATTACCATGACAAAAAAAATTAAGTTCAGTAGCTCCCTTACCACTCAAATGGGGAAACAGCAGGGCACTGGACGAACATGTATTGTCCACTCTTGTACCGAAACTGGGGAGGCTTGGACATTTGTAATGTTAGAACGTTTCCTGGGTATATAGCTACCTGCATTTAACAATTAAGGAAGGTAACTTGAAGAAGTCAACAAACATGAAGAGCGTAAGTAAATATGGGAGCTCTATAGGGAAGGCAATGGTCTCAGATTCTCAGTGGTATGAGCTTTAGTTTCTTCATTACTGGATGCACAACCGAGAGTTTGAATTATGCGACAGAAGTGGTAGGTATATAATGCTAACCTTTAAAAGCCGTACAGTAGAGAAGCCAGATCGAAAAAATCTCAGGGTTCTTTCCCCAGCATATAGGAGAACAGGAACAGCAAGAAACATCCATGTCTGCAAGCAAAACTATTGTCCTTGAGACCAAGAGAAAGAAGCATTGCTAAAATGCAATATAATTCTACAAAATTAAGAAAAAAAGGATATCCAAATATACCGTTTTAAGGTACCATATGTGCACCAGATACAGATACATGCCATGGATGATGAGCAAGATGTAGACAATGACAAAAAGATGGTGCGAATACCAAAAGGCGTTGAAGCCTGTCAGCCTATCCAAAGGCTTGGGCAGCTTAATAAGGCTCCGCCTGAACCACCGTGTTGCAAGTGTGAAAGCAATGGTCATGCAGATCACCATTAGAATTCCTGTCACACCCTCAATACCTCGAACCAGGTCAATGTAGTTGGGTTTATGAGATCCAAAATCATCTATCAAATAATGGTCATATGTATCATCGGACTCATTTATAAGCCTTGGGAAATCACACGCCAAATGGTTTCCAGCATGCAGTATAACTCCAATTACTATGGCCGCTGCAATGGTCTACACAGGCAGGGGGCAAAGGAAAAAAATAAAAAAATAAAAAAGAAGAGACAGAGACATCAAAAATCTTAAGCAAGATGTATTTTACAAAATTAAGAGCATTATCACTAGCAAGGACTAGAATTTAGATAGCAAGATTATATACTAAAGGTATCTAAACAGCAGCAATTCAATCAGTCCTTTGCATTTATAATTCCATTGTGGTATGTCATGATACCTGAGTCATCAAATGATGATTTCAACTACACAAGGAAGTTCAACCTTTTCTTTTTCTTTTGCATTAGGTTTTAAAAGGTGAAAAGGTGCCACCTATTCACTCCAACCACAAAATATTAAATTATGAAACCACATGTAGACTATGCCTAGGTAATGCACAAATATAGAACTGACAACAAAAGGACAAAGGAAAACCTCCTATAAAATGGATTCCCATCTCATTTAACCCAGTGCTTTGAAAAACAAAGCAGAATGGGAAAAAAATTGTAAAGAAATTAATTCCAATTAATTTCTATTATTTGTATTGTTTGTTTTTTAAATGGAAACTCCAGGGTAATTAGGAAGGTTAGATAATTTGGAATTCTTTGTGTTTAGGAAACCGTTTGGTTTAGGAAGCCTATTATCGTTTGGTTTAGGAAGCTTACTATCTTTTGATTTAAGAAGGTTCATGTTTATCTAGGATCCTAAGAAGATCTAGATAATCTTTTATGATTAGTTTCCTAATGAGAGTCTCATTTGAAGATTGAAGAGAGAGAACACACAGACCAACAGTATGTACAAGCAATCAAAACTTTGAGAGAGAGCCTCGGCCACTTCACCGCTCGAGCGCCCAACTGACCGCTCGAGCGGTGCCCAGGCATTTTTATTGTTTCCAAATTTTGGTTGCCTAGGGTTTGAGGATCTATATATTTAGATCAATATTGTTGCACGAAATTACCTCTTGACACAGAATAGTACTGAGCATCAAGATCATATCAAGAGATGATTTGTGTATCGTAAACATCGAAGATTGTTCGATAGCAAAGCTTAGACGGCGTTCTAAGTTTCGACGGAAGATTCTACCGGAGAAGGCTGCTATGATGATTCGTTGCAATAGAGATCAAGAGGAGAACAGTGAACGAGAATTTGGCATACAAGCTTAGGACTAGAAGATAGAGGAGTCGATCACAAGAGTCTGCAAGTTGTATTGTAACTTGATTCCTGAACTTAGTTGTCCCGTGATTTTTTACTCGTTGGTTTTTTCACGTAAAAATTTTTGTGTTGTGGATTCTTCTTGTTGGGTGTGATTCGTGCTTGTGATTGATTAAAATCGTTAAAAATATTATTTTTCAAAATAAGGAAAAAATCATATTTTTTTCAATTGGTATCAAAGCGGGTTCTTTTTGTTTCAAAAAGTTTTCGATCCTAATCAATCATATACATGAAATTTCCTAGAGAAGGAAACTCAACTGTTTGACCTTCGTTGTTAGATGGAGAAAACTATTCCTATTGGAAAGCTCATATGAAGGCGTTTCTCAAATCTATTGACGAGAGAATTTGGATGACTGTTGTAATTGGCTATACTCCTCCTCTTAAATCTGGTAATGATATTATTTTAAAACCTACTGAACAATGGGACAAAAAAGATTTAGACGAAGCAGATTGGAATAGCAAGATTATCAATGCTATATTTAGTGGTGTCGCACCTAAAGAATTCAGACGTATATGCACGTGTGAAATCGATAAAAAAGTATGGGATATTCATGAAACCACACACGAAAGTATATCAATTGTTAAAAATTTCTAAACTTCAAAGGCCCACTACAAGTTTTGAAACTCTTCGAATGGAAGATCATGAGACCTTTGAAGAATTTTATGCTAAGTTGAGTGACATAGTTAATTCCAGCTTTATACTTTGTGAAAAAATTCCTGAATCTTGCATTGTTAAGAAAATCTTACGGTCACTACCTGAACGTTTTCAACCAAAAGTTATTGCTATTGAAGGAAGTAAAGATATTGATTCTTTTATAGTAGAACAATTGGTTGGAAATCTTCAAACATTTGAATCTACTCTACGTCAACCTAAAAAATTCAAAGGCGTCGCTTTAAAAACTTCTAAGGTTGAGAGAGAGTCTTCAAATGATGAAACTAATATTGATCCTGTGATTATGGCATTTATTGTTAAAAAGTTTTAAAAAATTATTTTAAATAAAAAATCTAACCTCCAGTCAAAATCTGAACATTTTGGTGACAAAAGTAAGAATATGGTTAAGTTTGAAAAGAAAAAAGCTAAAGTTCAGAACCAGAGTATACAGTGCTTTGAATGTCAAGGGTATGGATATATTACACAGAATTGTCCAAACAAACAGAATTAAAAAAAAAAGTGTTCACTGTGACATGGAATGATGAACTTGAATCATCTGAAGATGGAAATGAATCAGAAACAGAGAATGACGAAGGTAAGTTCATTGCCTTTGCTGCTTTCACAGGATCAGATAAGTCTGAATTGTCTGATCGTGAATCTCGTGCTTCTCAAAGTGATTCTGAAAAAGAAGAACCCGATTAAAGTTTTGAATTTGATGAAGGGAATGAGAAAGATCTCCAGTGGGCTTATAATAAACTTCACAGAGAAAGTTACAAAATGATGAAAGTTATCACTAAGATAACACTAAAGGTTAAAACTATGAAAAAAGAGAATAACAGTCTAAAGTTTGAACTAATTGAGTCTCAGAATTTGATTTCACAACTAAAAATCTTTAAAACCAAAATGACTGAGAAACTGGTTAGTTCTAACAAACAGAGGAATGAACTCATTGAATCATGTGATTCCCTCAAAACAAATGTTTTTAAACTTGAGTTGGAATTACAAGACTCAATTAAGTTCAAGTCTTTGTTTGAAGCTAGTGACACTAAATTGAAATTATTGGAAACTGAGTTAGCAACTGCTAATACCACTCTAAAGAAATTGAATGCAGATTCTTTGAGTTTGGATGAAATCTTAAGCATGCAGAAAGTGACGATAGACCGAACTGGTTTAGAATACGTGGAAAGTACGTCTGGTTTAAAAAATACAAGTAAAATTAATTTTGTGAAAGCTGTCAGCACGCCTACCGGTAAGGACAAGGTTTTGGATAAACCTAAACAAATCATGACTGAAGTGCTGGAAAAACCTGTTCAAAAGCTTTTAACAAAATCAACTGCTTTTCAAAAGTTTGTTCCAACCTGTCATTTTTGTGGTATTCTTAGACATATTAGATCTTTTTACAGAAAAATAAAATCACTGTCTACATATCAGCATGAAAGAAAACCAAGAAAGCGACATGATCAAATCAGACAGCTGCATCATAAAACTCTCGACCAGTTGAGCGCTCGAGCGGCCAACTGACAGAGAGATGGGAAAGTTCATTGGCAGTCGCGCACTCAAGCGGCCCCTCCGAGCGCTCGAGCATACAACTGGCAAAGACCTTATTTTGGCCAGAAACCCAACAGTCAAACTAAACCTTTTCCTAAAACTCGTGCTATCTGAGTCCGGAAATCTGATTTGAAATGCAATGTTGTTCACACTGCTTTAAAAGCTCAAAATTCTTTCATGTGGTATTTGGACAGTGGGTGTTCCCGTCATATGTCAAGAGATAGGTCCTTATTCTCGAGTATTGATCCATACGATAGAGGACTTGTCACATTTGGGAATGGAAAGTCATCCTAGATAATTGAGAAATGATCCATTAACTCACCAGGGTTATCCAAATTGGATAGCGTCCTTCTTGTTGGCGGTTTAAAAGCAAACTTACTCAGCATTAGTCAGATATGCAACACACATCATGAAGTTCATTTCACGAAAACTGAATGTCTAATCTTGGATAAAATGGAAAAAACTGTTATTCATGGTATTTGAACTTCTAATAACTGCTATGGAATTTTGCCAAAAACCAATCAAATATGTCATTCTGCTAAAATTGACGAAACAAAATTGTGCCATCATCGTTTGGGTCATATTAATTATAAGGATCTTACCAGGTTTGCAAACTCTGAATTAGTCAAAGGTATTCCAAACCTGAGCAGTAATACCAAAGTTGTGTGTGGACCATGTCAACTAGGTAAATAAATTAAAGTCCCCCACAAGAAAATAAATCAATTTGCTACTTAATATCCTCTGCAACTACTTCACTTGGATCTTATGGGTCCTACTAGAACAGAGAATATATATATGGTAAGAAATATATTTTTCTTTTAGTGAATGGCTTTTCTAAGTTTACCTGGATAAATTTTTTGCATGAAAAATCCGACACTTTTGCTATTTTTAAATTTTTATGTCTTCGATTGAATAATGAACAGGAAGAAAAAAATCAGCATATCACAAAGATAAGATCAGATCATGGTAAGGAATTTGAGAACTCTGAATTCTCAAGCTTTTGTGACGAACAGGGAATCCAACACGAGTTTCTCGCACCCAAAACAGCACAACAGAATGGTGTAGTGGAACGGAAAAATAGAATGGTATAAGAAATGGCCAGAGTGATGCTTCATGGTAAAAACCTTCCTCTCAAGTTTTGGGCTGAGGCCATAAATACTGTTTGCTATGTTATTAATTGTGTGTATTTACGACCTGATACCAAACAGACTGCATATGAACTATGGAAATGTAGGAAGCCAAATGTAAAATATTTCATAATTTTTGGAAGCAAATGTTACATTTTAAAAGATCGTAAACAATTGGATAAATTTGACTCCAGAAATGATGATGGAATATTTCTTGGCTATTCCATTAACAGTAAAACCTACAGAATTTTCAATTTACGTACATCTACCGTTATGGAATCTATCAATGTTGTTATTGATGATACAGGTACGTCTTAAGAGGCATTGACACCGGAAGCAGATCAGTCTAATTCTCAGATACTTGAAGATCCGATTCAGCCCACCTCCCCAAAACAATCAGTGGATGCATGTTCAGAAAGTACAACTCTTGAGGAGCAAGCAATTTTGGAACCTTCCTCACACGTAAAATTAAATCATCCACTGAATCTGGTGATTGGAGAGGTAACAAAACCAATTATGACTCGTCGACAAATGCGTAATTAGGTAAATCAGGTAAGTCATTTATGCTATATTTCAATAATTGAGCTAAAAAATGTAAAAGAGGCTCTGACTGACGATTATTGGATAAATGCTATGCATGAGGAACTCGAACAATTTGTCAAGAATAATGTTTGAGAATTAGTGCCTAGGCCTGAAAATGTTAATGTTATTGGCACTAAGTGGATTTTCAAAAACAAGTCCGATGAACAAGGAACTGTTGTGAGAAATAAGGCTAGGTTAGTGGCACAAGAGTACACACAAGTAGAAGGAATAGATTTTGATGAAACTTTTGCTCCTGTGGCTAGATTAGAATCTATTCGTATTCTTCTTACTATTGCTTGTTTTCTAAATTTCAAACTGTACCAAATGGACGTGAAAAGTGTTGTCCTAAATGGGCAGCTAAAAGAAGTTTCCTATGTTGAACAGCCTAAAGGTTTTCAGGATCCACACTATTCCAATCATGTTTACAAGCTCAAAAGAGCTCTGCAAGGGCTAAAACAAGCTCCCTAAGCTTGGTATGAACGTCTGACCACCTTCCTGGTTAATCATAATTTCATCAGAGGAAGAGTGAATAAGACTCTTTTCATTAAAAGGGACAATAACGATATTTTGGTAGCACAAATTTATGTTGATGATATTGTGTTTGGATCTACATGTGAATATCTTACCCTTTCATTTTCTGAATGTATGCAAAAGGAATTTGAAATAAATATGGTAGGTGAACTCAATTACTTTTTAGGTTTACAAATTAAACAGTCTGACGATGGAATTTTTATTTTACAGTCAAAATATGCTAAAAACCTGGTTAAGAAATTTAAACTGGAATCTATCAAACCCATTCGAACCCCTATGAGTACATCAGTGAAATTGTCAAAAGATGAAAAAGGCGAATATGTCGATCAAACCTTGGTCAGAAGCATGATAGGAAGTCTCTTGTATCTCATAACTAGTAGACCTGATATTGCTTTTAGTGTAGGAATTTGTGCACGCTATCAGTCTAATCCTAAGGAATCACATCTAATTGCTCTTAAAAAAATTATCCGATATGTGAATTCCACTAATTGAGTTTGGTATTTGATTTTTCAAAAATACTAACTCAAACATTGTAGGCTTTTCTGATACTGCCTGTGTTGGATGTGCAGATGACAGAAACAACACATCAGGAGGTTGCTTTTACATCGGTAACAATTTGGTTTCGTGGCATAGTAAGAAATAAAATGCAATCTCATTATCTACCGCCGAGGCTGAATATATAGCTGCTGGTAGCTGTTGTACTCAGTTACTATAGATGAAACAAATGCTTTTAGAATATGGTCTTGTCCAAGAGTATGTGATTATCTACTGTAATAATACGAATGCGATTAATATCTCAAAAAATCCTGTTCAACACTCTAGGACTAAGTACATAGACATAAAGCATCACTTCATTCGTCAGTTAGTCGAGGATAACATCATCACTTTTGAATACATTGACATCGAAAGACAACTGGCTGATTTGTTTACAAAACCTCTTGAAGCACTATGGTTTGAATTCCTTAGGAAAGCTATTGGAATTGACATTCTGAGTTAAAAAAAATGTTGCCAATTCATTTAAAAAGTTTAATCTGTGTGAAACATTTTAAAATATTATCTGAAGAATCACTTTCAGGAAGCTATGCAAGATTAAGTTACTGAGAATCTTTGAAATATGTTTTCTTCGTAATGATTATGATATGTATGGTTTAATATGCATGTGACAAACACTGGATTCTGGTTGAAAAGAATTTTTTGATTAACCTCTACAATAAAAACTCTTTGTTGATGTTGATGTCTACAACCACCCCTATCTGATTATCTCTCCACTGCTCTGCTCTCAATATGAACTGTGTTTGTTTTCTTTGCTTACAGAAATGACTACCTATACAAACCTTGTTTTTTCGTTTGTTATAGTGTGAAAGCCGCTAGTTATGCTACCTTTTATCTTGCTTGTGGAAATGGCTATCTATCTGAACCATGCTTTTTCATTCATGTTAGTGTGTCAGCCGCCATGTATGCAATTGTGCTTTAATGCTATTGGAAATGGCTACCTATGCGAACTTTACTTTTTCGTCCATAATAGTATGAAAGATGCAAAAAATAGCATAATGTTTTTATAATAACCAATTCCTTGTGAGGGGAAGCTTCTGTTCTTCTTCAACAAACATATATTGGGACTTTACTTGGTTTGACATCAAACTGTATGATTTGACTATATTCCAGAAGTGCCTACTGTATATTGATCACGCATACTCTTAATTATTGCCCACATGAAATTGTCTTTCAAAGCTTTGAAGTACGTCTTATATAAGCTCTCATTGGTAGGGTTCTGTGACTTTATTTTTTCATGTTTCGTCATTGAATTTTGCTATTTGTCTGAGTTATTGCGTTATTTTATTTTATTTTATTGTAAGGATGCCAATTTCAGTTGTTTTGCTCTTGATTCACTGATGTGCTTCCTCAGGTTTATCTTAGCCAGTGAACCGCTCGAGCAACCCTCTGTGCGCTCGAGAGGTCCAAATGTCCCTTTTTGCCTTAGGTTGTTGTGCGCTTGAGCGGCCCTCTGAGCGCTCGAGCGGGGTTAACTTCGGCCCTTCCACTGCTCGAGCGGAGGCCTGAGCGCTGGAGCGGCTAGTCGCATTTCAGTTTAATAAAACAGAGCACCGGTTTGTTTTCTGTCAAACTTCTCATATTTCTCTCTATAAACTTTTTGCGCTCCTCCCCTCTAAATCGTTGTTGGGCTAATCTACGCTTTAGAAGCTTCGATTTCCTTCTCCTCCGTCAAAGGTAAGTTTCTATTCCTTGTTTTCGCCTGGACTTGCTAAGGGGGAAATTGTAAAGAAATTAATTCCAATTAATTTCTATTATTTGTATTGTTTGTTTTTTAAATGGTAACTCCAGAGTGATTAGGAATGTTAGATGATTTGGAATTCTTTGTGTTTAGGAAACCGTTTGGTTTAGGAAGCTTATTATCGTCTGGTTTAGGAAGGTTCATGTTTATCTAGGATCCTAAGAGGATCTAAATAATCTCTTACGATTAGTTTCCTAATGAGAGTCTCATCTAAAGATTGAAAATAGAGAACACACAGACCAGCAGTATGTACAAGCAATCAAAGCTTGGAGAGAGAGCCTCGGCCACCTGACCGCTTGAGCGCCCAACTGATCGCTCGAGTAGTGCCCAGGCGTTTTTATTGTTTTTAAATTCTAGTTGCCTGGGGTTTGTGGATCTATATATTTAGATCATTATTGTTGCACGAAATTACCTATTGACACAAAATACTACTAAGCATCAAGATCATATCAAGAGTTGATTTGTGTATCACAAACATCGAAGATTGTTCGACAGCAAAGCTTAGATGGCGTTTTAAGTTCCAACGGAGGATTCTGCCCGAGAAGGCTGATACGAGGATTCGTTGCAATAGAGATCAAGAGGAGAACAGTGAATGAGGATTCAGCATACAAGCTTAGGACTAGAAGATTGAGGAGTCGATCACAAGAGTCTGGAAGTTGTATTATAACTGTTTGTGGTTAGTGCTTGATTCCTGGACTTGGTTGTCCTGTAATTTTTTATCCGTTGAGTTTCTCTACATAAAAATTTATGTGTTGTGGGTTCTTCTTGTTGAGATTGATTAAAATCGTTAAAAATATTATTTTTTATAATAAGGGAAAAATCATATTTTTTCAAAAATGATTCTTTTCTTTGGAAAGTGGTAGAGGAAAGTAAACAATGGTGAAAAAAGAGCACTTGTGAAGAAGTAAGAGTATTGTCCATTAAGCAATAGATAGAAAATGAATCATAAATCTGTAATTTAGACTAATATTTGTGAAGCATTAGCAAACTTTATGTTGTCAGTTGTCATCGAAGCAAAGGGCATGACATGACTTGGTAGAACATGTCAGACAATCTTGAGTTGGGAACACGGATCCATGAACTGTCAGGAATGGTAATAAGCTTCATGAAATCTATCCGGCCAGGTTTATCTTCTGAAAATAAGATTGACATAAAGCTTCAGATCTCTTCTTTCATTCCGTTTCCTTGTTTTGGGTTTTACCTTTTATCTTCTTACTTACACATAAAAGAATTCAAATAATTTAAGGAAATTTGTGTTTCATATTTCCCTCCTAGTTTTTTTCTTTTTTCTTTTTTGGAAGGTTTCACTTTTATGTCACTGAAACAGAGTTGCTCTTCGCTTTCGCAACTACAAGTTTTTTCTTTTTACTTTGTTATAGTTTTTCCTTTTTTATTTATTCATCGTCTTCTTTTTCATTGTTGCAAGTTATAATAAAGTCTACTCTCTCTTGTTTCCACTAGTAAGAATTAAAAAGTCAACTTTTGCATTCACAAGCAATGGCCCCCAACTCCTAAGTATGTAATATTTGCCAAAACTATGTGTATACAAGAAAATGGACTCACTCTATTTGAAGGTTGAGATCAGCTGATCAAGCTAACTTTTATCATAAAAAAGCACTTGAGTGGACCCAAAAGATAAACTATCAGGAATTCCGTTCTAACGTTGGTTATATCTTATTTTAACAAATATGTGACAACATTAATCTGTTATTCAAATTCGATGATATAATGTCTCTTGTTCTTGGAAAGTGTTTTTGTTAATAACAGGATTCCAAGTTGCTGCTATTTAATAAGCATATGCGAGTTGTGCTTGTGGACTGTGAAAGAATTGAGAGGCAATTCTTACCGATCGATCGGTGTTTCGATCGGTCCTGTGCATAGAAGAACAACCCTGGTGAAACAGTGAAGAAACAGAGAGTTGATGTTCACCGATCGGTTGGTCTGCTCACCGATCGATAGGTTTGTTCACCGATCGATCGGTCCCGTGCGCGAGATATCATTAAATATCAGTTAGGGTTTTGTTTTAAGTGGTTATGATGATTTTTAGTTGAGAGCATCTGTTTAGGGAGATATACACGGAAGTTGCGCTGTCGTTTTCTAGGTGAGGAGAGACCGAGAGATACTCATTTGAACAGATCTATGCAATCGTAGAAGCTTCAAGTCGCTGTTTAGAAACCTTGAGATTGATTCGTTCAAAACTTGAGAGGATTCTCAAGTGAGGAAGACCGAAGGAGAATTTCGACGGCAAACTCGCACGGATTTGGTGCACGAGGATTCGGCAAAAAGACTGGTTAGCAATAAGTTGAGGACTCAACTGAGTATTGTAAGAGTTTCTTGTAATCAAAACTTTGATTACAGTGCGTGTCTTCGGACTTGAATAAGTCCCGTGGTTTTTTATCCTATTGGGGTTTTTTCACGGAAAAATCGCCCATCTCGTGTATGATTGGTTGTGGTTTATTTGTTCTTTATTTTTCATTTATTCTGTACGTGCAAATCAAACGAATAAGGTTTTAGGTTTCTAAAGAGTAAAACCGTTTTTCATAAACAAATAAAGCAAGCCATAATATTTAAAAAAGAAAAAACAAAAGTGAAGAGTTGGGGCTACCTTGTGAAAGTTGATGTTGTCATCGAAGGGTACAAACAAACCCAGCTTGGTGGACCTCAGCCAAGTAATGGTGTTCCTGCACACTGGCAATAAGATAAGAGCCATATTAAATTTCAGAGTCTCAGCTGCACCCTTAGCCGTGAGGAGGCAGTAACCCATGACCCTGAATGCGCTCTTCTGTTTGTACTGAAAGAACTTCCACAAGAACAGCCCAACCATAATCATGATCCATAAGCATAGAACCCAAAGTCTCCTCCAGTTGTCTTGCAGATAGTACAGGACTTTTGTGCTCATCCTTCGTATTGGGCTTCTTTTTCTTAGCCCTTGTAGGTTCTGGCTCAAGGCTTGGCTCGTGTAGCTGAGTGCTTGACTGTAATTGAGATATGTGTCCTTCTGTAACAGAAGTGTCTCCAGCTGCCATAGCTGCATTATCATGACCATCCACCACGGTTTAATTAAAAAAATAAAAAATAAAACCATTAGAAATTGCTTAATGTGATCAATTACCCACGGAAGATGTGATTATAGCTACTCAATACCACAAATGGATTTATCAAAAAGAAAGGAGAATGATAGGCAGCCAAAGAATAAAATTAAGCTTCTTCATATCGTTATCTTCTCACTTTTTTTCACCTTTTCATTTCCATGATCCAACAACTGTCTAATCATTGCTGGCCATTTGGGGGGACCTAATGCATGTGTGTTTTGAGTGTTGAATACGCGCATTTGAGGACCAAACAGAAGTCCACAAGGGAAATGAAGGGTCAGGGCCCCAAATGGAAGGACTAATCTACGATTGCTAGCTAGTTATATGAATTCATATGAGAAATGATGGGATGCACTAGGTCAATAAACATCAATTCCTGATTCATTAATTTTCCCAACAAGAAATAACAGATTACATAAAAATATTATCTTCACAATAATTCTATTTAAGGAGTTAGGTTGATGTTTCAAAGTTCGAAGTTGCCTACCAAAAAAAAAAGTTCTATTTTTTCTTTTTTCTTTATTTTCTTGTTGGTCGTCATTTTCAAAACAGAGTTAATAAACCTACCTAGCAAGAAATGAAGAAGAAGATTTTTGGTCACTACTCATTTAATAGGAATGAAAAAGAACAAACTTAGGAATAGAGAAATTTCAGTATTGTTCCCCAACTTGCTAATATCTAAAAGATTGTCATTACATACCCGACAAAAACTCAAAATAAGAAAATTCAAGATTTTTCTCGAAGCTAAGAGCTTATCGCTCTTTCCTTCTTTTTTTGCCAATCATTTTCTTACTTTGTGTTTGAATCATGAATTTATAGAGGCTTCAATTAAAAGAAAGAAAAAAAATAACAGAGAAATTCAAAAAATAAATTTAGCTTATTCACATTATTATCTTTTAAAATAAATTTATAGAGGCTTCAATTAAAAGAAAGAAAAAAAATAATAGAGAAGTTCAAGAAATAAATTTAGCTTATTCACGTTATTATCTTTTATCTTTTCCTTTACATTTTCTTTTTTCTTCGTAAATCTAGTCACAAATCCATGATTCATACTTATCCTTAATTTTCTTGATGAGCAGGTAACCACAATTACAAACTGAAGACATGACTCTTAATAGAGTAGAATGGCTAAAAGAATTCATATGGCCGACCTTAATTAACTAGAAAAAAAGCTAACTTTGGTTTGGTTTCGTTTGTTTTGGTTAGCAGGGAACCACAATTAGGTAGCAGAATACATAAAGTCAACCAACCAAGGAAGACTAGACATACCATAGTTCATCGATTTATTGGATCCATTGAAGCCTCATGCCTTTTTTTTTTTTTTCCATTAATTTTCTTAAATATTTTTCAATTAATTTTCTGTCAATAACTCTCTGATCAAGCATGAAAACAAATTATTAGAAAGCAAATGGAAAGTAAATGAACCTTGAAAATGATAGAAGAAAAAAGAAATGGAAAAGCAGTTCAACCACCAAGAACTTTAGCTAGCATGAGTCAGCATGGCAACGGGCTGGGATAGTAATTAACCCATACATCATAATTATGATAATGAGTCTGCTAATCATCGTTTAATGGGTAATATATAATAGTTTAATGGAAATGAAAAATAATAATATACATTTTGTACCATTTATTATTTACCATTTATTGGCCCAGTTTGGGCTAAATATCCAGTATTTTGTTTACTTTTGTTTTTTTTTTGAATTTTTTTTATATTTTAACTAAATTTTTTTACTATTTTGAATTGTCTCGATAAGATGAATCCAACAAATAAAAAAAATTTATTAAAAGATAAAAAAGTTCACTAAAAATGAAAATAAACAACATAAAATCTGACTTATTTTAACTTATTTTTATCTTTTTTGAATTTTTTTATATTTTAATTAAAAAAAAAAATTTTCAACTCGTCTCGAAGAGAATAGCCAAAAAAATATAATGATTTAATTAAATAATATAAAAAATTCATTAAAAAAATAAACAAAATTAAATAAATAAATAAATAATTGTCCCAAACAAAATGGAGTAAACGCGTTCTTTGTTCCCACGTACTGTTGAACGAGGTTACCCAAGTTTTAGAAGATTTAGTCAGCCGTTTTGTCGTCTAACTACTGACTTTGGGGATAAAAAAGTCCATACTCAATAATCTCTACTTTATATTTACAATATATATATATATATATATATTCACGTGAATGTAATTATAGAAAATTGTACCACCGAACAGGCTCAGAGCCAGAGGGAAAATAAAAATGTGAAGGAAAAAGTGATAGAGAGACAGCCCACCTCAATGTAGCCAAACCTTTCAGGATCCAACTCTTCCATAATTAGAGCAGCGTATTCCTCTGCCTGTTCCTTCAATCTCGAGAGCTTATTTGCAGAAGCACTCAGCATTATGATCTTCAAATTCAGGGGAAACGAGTCCAAAAAAAAGTTAATTGGCAATTGACCAAAAAGCCCCCACCGACTCCAGTGGAGAACTCAAGATGACAACAAAATTTAGGAAGTTCATTAGATCGATTATCCTTTATTTAATCAGGGTAGTAATTGAGATGCTATTAAACGTTCACCAAATATGTAAGAAACTTACAAACATGGAAAACGTCAGATACTCGCATTTTGAATCTGCTTTGCAATATATATATACTAGGTAAAGTACTCTATTCAAATTATCATCTAAAGATAATAAGCCAATAGCACTCCTACTTAATAAATTATTTATTATAAATATTAATTATTTGTAATATCTATAAGCACTTATATAAAAATATAATACTGTCTAATTTGAAAAAAATAATAAAACATTTATTTAATCAATTAATTTTTTAAAAAATTAGCTTAAAAACTAATTAACTAAATAATATACTTTGAAGCAAAAAAAAATTTAACTAAAAACACAAAAATGCAGAAAAAAAAATTGTTTTAAACTACTTGCCCATCTCACTCTTAATTTCAGTCTTCTTTTTAAAAAAAAAAATTAACAATAGAGAAAATATAGGACTTTTCGACCATTAGATCTAAGATTAATTTAATCTTAGTTATCCTTTTTAATGTGTTCAAGAAAAAACATATTTTTAAATATATGATCTGCCTTCTGATCTAGCATTCGGGCACACGAGATGTGTGTGCAACTCAAATTAAGTTAAAGTATAAAAAATATATATTATAGAAATAAATTACGAGAAATTAAGTAATAAAATTTCAAAATTAAAAAAATAATAAAAAGGGAACCACTTCTATAAATTTTAAAAAATTAAAAATCAAATTATCATAGGGGTATATTTGAAAAATAAAATGTTTGGTTGATTTAAAAAAAACAAATGTTTAGATTTCCTTTATAATATAATAGAAATATATATATATATATATATATATGTATGGACTTCTTGGCTTCGGAAATTGTCTGATATAGGGTCACCTAATCACACCAACCGCTGTTTATTTTAACCAAATAAGACTCGTACCCAGAACCATTAGGCTGGGTTTAGGCTGGGTTTAGGCTGGGTATCTCGTACATGAATGTATTATTTATATATTAATTGAGAATTTTAAATTTTTATTTTTTTAATCACACTTTAATGAAAATTTAATTTTTTAATTTTTTAATTTTTTAAGTAAAATTTCTAATCATTATTGTAGTAGTAATTTTAAATATGTTTAATCAATTCATTCATAACTAAATCAAAAAAATATGAACTCAAACTTATTAGACTTAATGAATGGTATAAAGATTAAAAAATACTAAATAAAAATAAAGTAGCAGATTAGATTACAAATAAACA
>JAOTRH010000013.1:8531328-8542529 GCA_034768845.1 Heliamphora exappendiculata | reverse complement strand
CCAATCCAATTGTAATTGAATCTGCTATTGAAATCTGGATTTCCATGGCCAATGAAATTCACAGATTCCAACAAAATTAACTGATAAGTTGAAGTTTAAAAGATCTTTATTCTCTATGATCCCCGAAGCATAAGACTTTCAATAGGCAGAACTGAACTTATAGTGTCTTATTGGCAATTAGATTAAAAGCTAGTTTTTTTGTTTTGTTTTGTTTTTTGGTTTTTTATTTTATTTTATGTTTTTAGTTAAAAAGTTAAATTGAGTTCTAAATATGTTGTTTGGTAAATTTATTTTAAGCTATTCTTTTTAAAGTTGATTGATTGGGTAAAAATTTTTTTTTGGTTCAAATTGGGCAGTCTTGTACTTTTATATAGTTGATAATAACAATTAAATATTATTGACATTGGTAGTAAATAAATTATCAAGAAAAGAATAAAAGAATTCCGTAAATTTGGCCTACCTCCTACGAGGAATGGCCATATATTTATATTAAAAGAATAAGTTTACAAAAGGAAGACAAAATCACAAATAAAGGAAAGAAATACGCTAAAGATAAGACAATAAATCAAAGGATCCTAGTTTCCTAATAAATATTAATTCTAATACTCCCTTCAAGTTGGAGTAAAGATGTCAATCAAACTAAACTTGACAATAGATGACCGGAGTAGAGAAGGTCCTACTGACTTAGCGAATATGTCTGCAGTATGTTTAGATGAAAAAACAAATAAGGGAGTCAAAATACTCGTACTTTTTTTTCGAGTAAAGTGAATATTCACTTCTATATGCTTGGTCCGTTCATGAAGAACTGAATTTGAGGCAAGCATGATAGCAGATTTGTTGTCGCAAAATAATAGATATGATTCTTTTTTTTCAAAACCTAGCTTGACAAGAATAGATCGAATCTAAAGGATTTCACGCGTGTCTTGAGCCATAGCCCAATACTCGGCCTTAGCCGAAGATCTTGAGACAATTGCTTGCTTCTTACTTTTTCATGATATCAGATGATGGCCATAGAAAATACTAGGGTCAGTGGTAGAGCGTCGATCAATTTTAGACATAACATAATCAGCATCAATGAAACATGAAAGTCCAAATTGAGTACTAGCAAAGAAGAATAAGCCAAGACCGGGACATGCCTTAAGGTACCTCAAGATATGAAAGGATACATCCATATGAGCCTTACGAGAAGCATGTGTAAACTGACTAACCACACTTACTGCAAAAGTCAAGTCTGATGTCCTATTAGCTAATTAAATTAGCCGACCAAGCAGACGTTGATACACAGATTGATTAGGATGTATCTCTTGTGATTCAGCTGAAAGCTTAAGATATAGATTTATATAGGAGTAAAAGTTAGCCTACACCATAACATACCAGTGTCCTGAAGAAAATCAAGAGTGTATTTCTCTGAGAAAGAATTATCTCACGACGAGAACAAATTATCTCACGACGAGAACAAGCAACCTCAATACTGAAAAAATACTTGAGTCAATCCAAATCCTTAATATCAAAAGTTTTGTCAAGATCCTATTTTATTTGGGAAATCCCTGATGTATCATCCCTAGTAAGAATAATGTTATAAAATACATTGGTACGATGACCATCTTGGCGCCGACGAATAAAATAGATATGATCTGAGTGACATTGGACAAAATCTATAGATAAGATAACATTACTGAAACGATTAAACCATGCCTTTGGTGATTGCTTCAATCCATAAAAAGACTTACAGAGGCGACATACTTTTTCAGAATACCCTTTAGCTCGGAAACCCGGTAGATGATTTATATAGATGGTTTTAAGTAAATCTCTATAAAGAAATGCATTTTTAATATCCAGTTGGTGAAGAGGTCAACAATGAGAAGTGGCTAAAAACACAAGAAGGTGAACAATAGTCAACTTAGCAATAGGGGCTAAGGTAGCACCAAAATCTTTACCGGGAATTTTTGTAAAGTCTTATACTGATCTACTGAACCATCAGCTAAATACTTCACACTAAAGATCTACTTACACCCCTCGGTCTTCTCATTAGGGGAAACGATACAAGATTCTAAGTATGATTAGATTCCAAGGCATCCATCTCGGTTTGTATGGTAGTGACCCACTTGGGATTCTGGAGAACTTTCGCCATAGATCGTGGAATCTGCACATAGGCGATCTTGTTAAGAAAAGTACAGTAGAAAGTGAAAGACCATCAAAAGAGACAAACTGGAAGATATTATGGTTAGTATTGCTAAGCTAACCATAGTGGGAAAGTGGTTTGCGATCGTGAGAAAGATGACATGGAGAAGAATTTGGTGCAAAAATGAAAGAAGGAGAAGAAATTCCTAAACCTAAATCCAAAGAGAGCTTTGGTAAGGAAGGCTAAAAGCGAGGGCGGCGAGAGTATGTCTGTAAAAGGGTAGGATACCGGTGTACTGATTGAAAGGAAGGTTCTGCCACCAAGGTAAAGTTAAAAATGGGAACTAGACGAACACTCGGGGAGGAGTCCACCATGAAAGGACATGGAACAGATTTCTGTAAAGAGGACATAGTGGGATAGAAGGGAATAGCCTTACAAAAAATAACATCAACAGAGTAAAACATGTGACGAGACACGGGATCATAACAACAATAACCTTTGGATATAGCAGAATAACCAAAAAAGATACATCGAATAGACTTATTATCCAGTTTAGTATGAGTTGGCCAACGATTATGGACGAAGCAAGTACAACCAAACACCTTAGGTAGAAGAGGAAATACAAGATAGTTGGGTTAAAGAACCTGAAGAGGAGTCGAACCATGCAAAATTCGATTAGGAGTGCAATTAATGAGGTAAACTCTAGTAAGTGCAACCATATGCCAATAAGACTTATGTATGTGTATGCCACAAAGAAGGTAACAAACGACAAACATAATATGGTGGTTCTTACATTTAGCGACACCGTTTTGTTTAGGAGTATAAGGATAAGTAAGTTGTTGTAGGATATCCTTCTGATTAAGGTGGGAACAAAAAGCATTAGAAATGTACTTACCACCATTATCAAATCGAATTTGGTGAATAACGGTGTTAAACTGAGTTTTAAACATATGGAGGAATTGAATAAACAAGGGTAACATATCAGAATTTCTCTTAAGTAAATAAACCCATGTGTATCGACAGTGATGTTCAGATAAAGTAACAACCGGGGAGGTCTCCCATACATCCGAATGAATAAAATAAGAAATTCTAGAGACACAATGCATGCAGAGAATATAAATGGTGCAAGTATGTTGAAAGAGTTCACATGCCACACAATGAAATTTATGGTTTTTAATTTTTACAAGTTTTAGGGAATGAAAGAAATAATAAACACAAATATTGAAAGTTTGCATGTCCTAACGGGCATGTCAAAGGCCTAAAGTTTGAAGAGAAAAAATATTGGATTTGGATTCTGGCAAGATGGAAGCCTGGAGACTCAATGTAGACGTGTGCCATAGAGATGGCTCTCCAAAATAGTACAGTCCATCGCGCTCATATCCCTTGCCAAATATCTTATTCGAACTCAGGTCCTGAAGCAAACAATGAGTAGGGAAGAAAATAATATCACAATGAAGATCTTTAGCAAGATGACTAACGTATAAGAGATTAAAAGCAAAATTAAGAACATGAAGAACAAAGGCAAGGGTAATATTAGAAGATAGAGGCACAACACCCTTATGATGAATGTATGAGGTGGATCCATCAGCAAGGCAAACAGTGTAATTAACAGAAATGACAGGGGCAGAAAACAAAGACAACTTATCAGCCATATGATCATTAACTCCGGAATCTAGAACCCAAGTAGGTTTTGCAGATCGAATATGTAAAGCAATAGGAATACCTATGGCTAGAGTAGCAGTGGGAGTCAGAGATATGCCTTGAGCTCGAGCAGTAAGTGAGCCAACTTTTGTCACATGTTGAGAGAAGAAAAAATTTGATGAAGACGACCTCGGAAAACTTTTTTCATTTGATTTAGTCATACTCATGGTTTTAAAATACCGTCGATACCATTACTTAGGGGCCATTACATAACGATATCTCGGACATACGGCCGATGCGTATTGCATATTAGTGTCGTATCGGTCCGTATCGGCCGATACTCCCTATATGTGATCCGAGACAACCCAACAATTTGGCTTCTCTATCCTCTCTAGAACTCTATTTTCGTCTTCAAAATTTGGTGTCAAAATGTTAATTAAAAACACTTTAAACGTTCAATTTGTAATAAATAAGTTTAGGATATGTTTATTAATGAGTTTATGTCATTTGCCACCCCTTGAAAAAAATCACGAGCGCAGTTACTAATTCCCGTTATAGACTAATCGATTCTCTCGATACCCGTTACACGCGACCGCGACCGTTTCTTTAGCCGATACCGCGATTTAAAACCGTGGTTATACTGTCCAGTAACAAGATGCTATTCAGAAAAATATAGCTAAAAAACGGCCGAACCAAGCACAATGCTACCAAAAAATTACCAGTAGCCCCACAAATTCCCAAACTGAGATATATATAAAAAGGTGTTACCGCATCAGCAAATCATGATCGAAGTATTTCAAGAAGACCCGAACAGAATCGAGTAGACTCGAACCAAGTCAGCAAGTCAGAGATCCCGAATAGTATCGAGCATACCCAAACCAGGGTGAATAAAGAATGAGAGATCCCAAATCACGGAAGTCGACTGAGGAAGTTGAAGGTTGGTCGAGAACCAAGGTATGTCGTCGGTGAGGAGTCCAAAACCAAGGTATGTCACTGGTGAGGAGTTGAGAGCCAGAGGTCCAAAGGTCGGCGAGCAGAGGAGAAGATTGCAACGATGGTCGACTAGTGGCTTTGTCGGCGAGGGGCTTGGCATTGAAAAGTTAAGGAGAAGATTGCGACAATGGGGAGGAGAAGGTCACGACGATGTTCGGCAATGGTGAGGGGATCGTCGACGGTGATGGTGAGGTGTGGCGATGCTGATGGCAGGGTGTGGCAACAATGACGGCGAGGTGTGGCGACGACAACGGGATTTAGGGTTTTGGTGGCTGAAAAAGGGCACTAGGATTAGGGTTTGGAAGCAACGGGATTTTTCCCCTAATTTTGGCTTTAATATAAAAAAGAATTAAAGAATTTTGTAAATTTGGCTTATCTTCCATAAGGAATGTCTATCTATTTATATTAAAAGGATAGGTTTACAAAAAGAAGGCAAAATTAGAAATAAATGAAAGAAATAATTTAAGGATAAGAAAATAAATCAAGGGATCCTAGTTTCCTAATATATATTATTTCCAATATCAAGTAGGGATATTATTATATTTTAGAATGGGCAAGAGTTTAAATAAAGTATTTTAAGAATTAGTTTTTTTATTTGAGTTTTTTCCCTTCTTTTTCTTTTTTGCCATACGTGCTATGTTGACGTTTTTACGTTTTTAGCCAAAAAGCTTGTGTTGCCAATCAAGCCTTAGTGGGTGTTTTGTGCAGATTAAGACGGCCTCTTATGGCTTCATTTTTATTTTGGGAGTTGTGCCAGTGTGTTTGGTGTAACTTCTATATACAACTTGAAAACAAAAATCTGAGAGCATTCTTTTGGCTCTGCGTACAAATTATAAACTTTCAACTTTTAATAAGCGCTATAAACGACCCCTCAGTCTTAAAAATGTAAGCTGTTTTGCCACAATTTGTTACCCAAGACCTACCTGCTGTCATTTTTGCTTGGTTGTTAAATATGGATGTATTGACAGTTATTTATGGTTAGGTTGGAAAGTAACACTGGTGGAGTCCATAAACAAGCGTTGTGTATTCTTGGAGCATGCAGTTGGCCTTACTGGTTTGTCCAATGTTCAGGTTATACGAGAAAGAGCCGAGGCATGATTTTCCACTTTTATGCTCTGAAATTGTTGATGCAGTGAGATTGTGATACCTAATTATCTAATCCTTTTGTGCTTTTCTTACTTGCTTGTATAGTACATTTCCTTAACCAAGTATGTTATTCTGTTGCTAACCCTGATAGTGAAATTTATAAAAATCATATCCGAGTCATTAAACTCTCAGTGCTTTGTAGCAATTCAGGACCTGATCCCTGTGCTTGGCAGTTGGTAAAATATGTTACTGTGATTCATGGCCACCTCCTCTATTCCTATGCACTATGGACCCTACCACATCTTCACTCTCCAAAGACATGTTCAAATTAGAGTAAGGGATATTTATTGTATTGAGGATGGCCGTGGTGGTTTTGAAATTGGTTGGGGATCTCTTGCATCAAGCTTTGCTATTGAGGCAATATCCCTATTTGTATGATATTTTGCTGATACATGGCATCTCTACACTTTTCGATTGCTTTTGAGAAACTGGTGACTGGAAGGACATCTATCATTTGACCAAATTTGGGAAACACTAAATGTGTTTCAAGCTGATGAACTTCCACCCTACTATGAACGCTGTAGAGGGAAAAATTCCTTCCTACATTTTTCAATAACTTGTCTGGACTAGTTGGCACGAACAGTTGCAAGCTCTCCGCTTTCTGCACAAAGGACCGTTAGCGTGATTTGTCATAAAGCACTTCAATGCTTAAGTCAGATCTCTACAACGAAAGCAAAAGAATGTAAAGTGAAGCTCTTGTAAGCTAAGAAGGTATACCTGATGCCCCCCCGCCCCCGCCCCCGCTAAAAGGCCTTTTTCTAGGGTTAAGTATTTGAATTGAAGTAGAGATGTGTTTGGGATGGGTCATAGGAATCCCGTTCTTATTCAGATACCCACAAGGCTTATCTCTACGTTTAATGTCACAAGGACTTTGTGATTGACCATGGTTGTGTCGAGAACGATCCCCTGAATATTCGACGATAAGTTTAGTTTTTTAGAAGTCCCAATTCAACTATAGTTCCTCCTTCATTTGCCCCCCAAACTCTTATGCTCCATTGCTCGGGCAAGTGATTTGTTCACTATTTTTTTTAAATCGACCTAATTTACTTTGGTCGGAGTTACAAGGCATGAGAGCTTTTGTTAGGTTGGGCAATTTTCAAAGTGTGCTAGTTGGCATTTTTTTGTTGGACCACCATTTCAAATCTCTCTGCGTCATCTGACAAGAAGTGACACATCTACCAATTAGGAAGTGACAACTATCCCACCATTTCAAATCCCATTTAATAATTGTGTCGTTTGGCGCTTTGTTATTGTTTTCATCGTCAAAGATCTCTGTCGTCGCCATTTCGTCCTCAAACTTCTCTATCTTTGCCATTTTCATCTTCAAAGTTTTCTGTCTTTGTCATTTTAATCCTCAAAGCTTTTTGTCTTTTCCTTCGTTATGTTTCTCTTTGTTGCGTTGGTTCTTCCATAGATGTTGCGCCTCGCTCCTTTTATCTTCTTGTTTTCCTTTACGGGTTAGCTCCGAAGTGTGTCAAACCTTGAAGAGGCTTTCACAACCTTTGCTTGTACAATTTTTCGGACCACCACTTTTTGTTAGGTGGTGATGTTAACAAAAGAAAATTTACTAGATATCTTTTAATACCATGTGCCTACCTATTCAGATAGGGGCTTCAATTTTGTTCTAAATAGCGTGTACACGTGACATGATATGAGTACACCGATACGTTAATTTTCAAAAAATACAGGACATAACATGCTTGGGGCACGTTAAAAACTTACATTTTAATATATATTATATGTTAAATATGTAAATAATTTATTCAATGATAATTAAAAATATACTACATATTGCTAATAAAATTAAAAAGTCCTATATTTTCTGTTATAAATCTTCAAAAACGTATTTAATGTGCATAATTTGCATTTTGAAGAATGTAAAAATTGTTACTACGATGAAATTCATCATATAGGACATGTTTAAAGAGTTCAAGAAGTATTATTGAAATATTTGTCTAGTGTCAAAAAATGTATCACATTATAAATTTAATTTTTCAATTAAGACACGTTTAGAAAGTGTCGAATATAAATTTATGAGTGCTCGAAGAGTGTCCAAAGAGCGTCGTGTCTGACACGGGTGTCCGACACATCACGCCATCTTTGTAGAAGTGTCCGTACTTCTTAGGCCTTGCCCATAAAGAACCCCAGCTGCACACAACTACCCCTATGAAACTACCCCCCCAGCTAATTGCTCAAACTGAGAATCGATCAAAGGACAAAAGGCTAGCCAACCATGTCCATAAACCCCTAGTTCAAAAATGAGCATGGCCCAAACATCTCGACTAGCTGAGCCGAATTGTGAATCGATTTTGGGCTTAACTTATGAAACAAGTTGAGTGGCGTATCACCCAAGCTAGATGGAAATACTCAGCACACTAGGGAATCATTATTACTCCACAAGGACATAGCGTGTCTATACTATTGAATGTTGCTTATGGGATCATTCTTTTCATTGTATATGCTGAATTTGAGGACCGTGAATTTCCTTGGTGGCTCCGTGTTCCTTATGCCTGTCAAGAAAAGAGATTTGGAAATCCGCTCAAGGGCCTTATGAGCAATGTTTTTGGCTTTCTTTTGCTCTAGTCTGCTATCCACCTTCTTTATCCAATCCTGGAGGTATTTATGATGTTAATCATGCCACAACGAATGAGTCCTAACATTTCTTGGACGCTCACCTCGATGCTCCAAGCTATTGCTAGATGATCTTTTGTAATCCCTATATCAACGGGGCCTCAATGTTAAGGCCGCGTCATCATATTCTTGAGCTCAGGTCGATTATCACGGTCATCTCGAGAATAACTTTTGCGCCCGTGATCATCTCTTTCTCGAGATTTCTCCCTCCGATTGTTCAGACGGGGATTTGTACCTAGGGCTCTCCTCATTTCATCCATCTTTTTTCTCATAGCTTGTAAGGCTTCGGCTTTCTCTTGGAGTTGCATCTCATATAGAGACGCAACACGCTGTAAGGTAGTTTGCATCTCTGTTGGCCTATTATGCTCAAATTTCTCTACCTCCTTGAGCAATGACTGTCCATCACGCAGTTTGTCGGAGCATAACCCCAGACGCCTACAGTGATCGGCCTCATGTCTACTGAACCTAGTCTTTCGGGATTACATGGCTTCTAATAAATGTTAAAGGAACCTTCCTACATCCACTACCAAAAGTTGTACGGGGAAAAATTCCTTAACACAATTTTCAAAAACTTGTTTCGACTTGGTTGGCACGAACACTTCAATCTAAGTAGTATGAATACGGACATACGGCACAACATGAACACGCAACACAATATAGACACGCTGACATGTCAATTTTTAAAAAATGCAGGATACGACACGTTTGGCACACGTTAAAAAATTCATATTTTTATATATTTATTATGTGCCAAACACGTAAAAAATATAGTCAGTAGTAATTAAAATATATAAAATATCACTAATAAAATTAAAAGGCTCTATATTTCATCTTATAAATATTTTGAGACATATTTAGAGTGCGTGATTTGCATTTCAAATAATGCAAAACATTATTACTGTGAAGAAATTTATTACATTGGATGCGTTCAAAGAGTTCAAGAAGTGTCGAGAATGTGTATCGCATTATAAATTTGATTTTTTAATTAAGACATTTAAAAAGTGTCAAACCCGAATTTTGGAGCGTCCAAGGAGTGTCGTGTCCACGAGTGTCCGAGGAGTGTTGTGTCCGGCATGGGTGTCTAACACGACACGTCTCCTTGTAGAAATGTCCGTGCTTCTTAGACTACAAGCGATTGAACAGACAGTTAGCACTACTCGATCAAGGGGTGGTAGGCCAGAAAGCAGTCTAATACTTAAGTAAGATGTCTGGAACGAAAGCAAAAAGAATTTAAATTGAAACTCTTGTAAGCTAAGAATGCATACCTGATGAGAGCCCCTTCTTAGGCCTTTTTAGAGGTATTAAGTGTTTGAATTGTAGTAGAAGTGTGTTTGGAATAGGTTTTAGGAATCCCATTCTTATTTGGATACCCCACAAGTCTTATATCTATCTCTAGTGTCGAAAGGAGTTTGTGATTTACCATGCCAGTGCCGAGAGCGACCCTGGGATCTTCCTCAGTAAGTCCAATCTTTTATAAGTACCAGTTTGGCTAGAATTCCTCCCTCAAATGGATGGAAAATTCTTCACTCATCACTCATGTTAACGTTTATACTTGAAAGGACTTTTCCAATTGTAAATATTGCTTCTACTGTGACTTCTCCACCCATGGTACACCTTTCCCTGTCTTCCATCAATTGGTGCTCTAACTCAGCTTTGAATGGTTCCACTTACTCCCTTGCTGTTGTTCTTAATCTATTTTCACTGTTTAAATTGATTGGTGCAATTCAATTCTTTGATGGACTTTCAGACTACTTTTGATCACATGAAATGATGCTTGATGAATTTCTGTGTTATTTTAGAAGTTATTTGTTCTAAATATTTCACATACTTTTCCCGGTTATGGCGCACATTCTGAACCTTGTTATAGACAGAATTTGGGACAAAATCTTGCATTTAGAGAGGTATTTGATGTCGCAGTGGCCAGAGCAGTTGCAGAACTGAGAATCTTAGGTAAACATGAACACTTATTATCTGATTTCTTTATGCATTCTTGAGTGTTTCGTCACTCCTTCTGGTGGTTCTTGTGTTCTTTTGAGTTTCCAGCTGAGTATTGTCTTCCTCTGGTTCGCATGGGTGGTTTGTTTGTAGCTGCAAAGGGTCATGATCCTATGGTATGCATTCGTTATCTTCATTTGAACTTGAATTCTTTGTTAATAGATTTGCTTTTCATTAATAATCTCATGTAGATATTCCCTAGACACGTTGCGTATGGTTGTACTTAGAAAGTTCTTATCTATTATACAATATAGAACTTTTGATGTGACATTTGTGTAGGTGTAAAAAATTTAACCATTAAAATGAAACAAATAATTTCGTTTTTACTTTTATTATCTTTTCTTATTTTTTTACCTTTACAAATTAACAAACTAATAAAGTTGTAATTTTAATTGAGTGTCTGAAAAATGACTAATTAATTAATTATTAGATTATTGACAAGTTAGCAAACTTGATGTGACTTTTATATAATAATCTAACGGTGGACATATCCTGAACTAGTGTTTGAAATTTTCTCGGTGTTCTTGATATTTTTGTTTGTTGTTTCACTTAATAGTTTTTTTCTTTTTTTTTAATATCGAAGTTGATTGAGGTTGAGATTCTTTCTATTGTTTTTTTTATATGGATTATTATTTTAAGAATAAAGTTTGAAATTAGGTATTAAAATTCTTAA
>JAOTRH010000013.1:8521198-8531228 GCA_034768845.1 Heliamphora exappendiculata | reverse complement strand
CTTAAGGGTCCAACGATATCGGCCCAAGTTAATAAAGCCCAAATTGACTCCCAAACTTACTCACCGAGTCAACCAGTTCTTTTTCTGGTCGCACACACCGAGTCTTCCTCCCATCACAAATCCTAGACGTGCTCCCAATCCACACTCAGAAAACCTCTCCTTTCTTTCGTCCTTAAACCCTAATGAAACCCACACAAAATTGTCCACTACGGCGAAATGGACACCTCTCACGGCGCCGCACCTTCTCTTGACGGCATCGGCTTCTGGAAGTATATGGCGGCCGGCTCCGTCGCCGGCATGGTTGAGCACCTGGCGATGTTCCCCGTCGACACGCTCAAAACCCGAATGCAAATGGTCGGCTCCACTTCTGCATCGGCCTCGTTGCCTCCACATCGTCGCCCCACCGCTCAATTCGGCCGATTCTTTGCCTCAATCATCCGAACCGAAGGCCCACTTGGTCTCTACCGCGGTATCGGCGCCATGGGCCTCGGCGCCGGCCCCGCTCACGCCGTCTACTTCTCTGTGTACGAGCTCTGCAAGCAGAATCTCGGCGGCAACCGACCAGGCCACCACCCGCTGGTCCACGCCGCGTCCGGAATCATCGCGACCACCGCCAGCGACGCCGTTCTGACGCCGATGGACGTCGTGAAGCAGAGGCTGCAGCTGCGGCGGAGTCCGTATGGGGGAGTCAGGGATTGCGTGGTGAAAATGTTTAGAGCAGAGGGAATTAGGGCTTTTTACGCTTCGTACAAGACGACGGTCGTAATGAACGCGCCATTCACGGCGATGCATTTCTCCACGTACGAGGCGATGAAGAAGGTATTGAGTGAGGTGTCGCCGGATAAAGCTAGTGAGGAAAGAATTTTGGTTCATCTCACAGCCGGCGGGGCAGCCGGAGCTCTGGCCAGTGCTTTCACCACTCCCCTGGACGTCGTGAAAACAAGATTGCAATGCCAGGTACTGGCTGCCTCATTACTGATCCAGGACTCGTGGAATTTTTATTCATTAGCTCATTCAAAATTTAAATTTTATAAGGTAATAATTTTTATATTATTTAATAATTAATAATTTATTATTAACATACTATAAAATAAATTATACATATCACTTAATAAGTAGAATATGCTTTTAGTATAATTGTATTGTTATTTTGATAAAAAAAATTATAAATATATAAATTTTTACGATTGGTACCTAATAATTTAGGTCTCAATAGTATTAAAAATATTATTTTTTTAATATGTGTGATCAAATAATTACTGAATCAAATAACATAAAAAATTAATTTGGTATTAAAATCTATAAAACGATTGTTAAGCTCTTGAACTCGAAGTTGAATATTTATTGTGAACAATAGTTCAATACGGTAGTGGTACAATTTAATTTTTAATTTGTGAAATTTTGTTTCATATCTTTTCAAGAACTATAAATATATTATTTATGTTCAGAATAAAAATACTAACGTGATGTAACGTGTTGGAGATAATTATAGTATTTTATATTATTATAAATTTATTATATTTTTTAAATATAATCAATTATACCTCAACTAAAAAGTTACTATAATAATAATTTTTAAAAAATTATTTCATGGGGTCACATAACGTCACCCCTGTACTGATCGTATTGCTTATTTGCTTTGTCATTCTTATTTTTGATTGGTTTGGTTAGCCTCGGTGAAGCACGCATTTTTCAAAATAGGCCGCATAGGCAAATGGATAGGATACGAACGTGATATCTCAAACAAGTATTTAATAATTTTTTTTTTGAAATTTCGTTACTCATCCAATACACTGAGGATACAGGAGGGATATGGAATCCGGCACGGATAAGCATGCTCTTTTTTTTATTTAATTTTTTAATTTTTCTTAGGATATTTTTTACTTCTATGTTTTAATAATTTTATGTTTTATTTTGTTAATTCTAATCTGAGATAAAATTAATTTATTTTTTTGTTGTTGGTTGCTTCAATATTCCATTGTAATGTTAAGATTTCTTGTCTTGTATTTGAAGGCTTGATTGTAACCACGAAATGGATTTATTTTTACTTTTGATTTTATTTTATAAATAATACAATATTAGAAATTATAAAAATAATATTATTTACAAACATATCTTTATTGTATCAGCATCTTACTTTTTAATTTTTTATTTTATTTTGCCCTATCTTTGTTTTTGTAGCAGTGCTTCCTAGGTTTTCCTTTCCTATTTTTCTGCATTTTTGCATATCCCAGTTTTACTTTAAAGACTCAAGTTTTGAGGTCTGGAATATACGGAGTAGTTATGGTGCAAGTTTGTGTGCTTTGTTTTAAATGAAAATATAATGTTGTAGAGCTTAGTAAGTTATTGAAAGTGTGTTCAAATTGTCAAAAACATTAATTAGAGATGAGTACAATTATGTGAATTCTGATTGTGAAACTAAACAATAGGAAGTTGGTTCAATTGATTGACCTGGGTGGCACCATCACAATGCTTCAGGTAGAAAGGCTTGAGAATATTTATGGGGGGGTTATCATTCTCTCTTTGACTGCCCTGCTGGCAGAGATCTTGTGAGACCTTCTTTCCTTTGCCCTGTTACCTTGTGGAGAACAAGGAGGGGTTTTGGTGTTATATTATACTAGTCACGGGCATGCGCTATGCTCGTGCCAATCACTCGTGGTTGATGCACAATAAATTTTAATCAAATTAATTAGTAAAAATTCATTGTTAAAAAATAATGATTATTATTCTTTTTATAATTATTTACCAATTATTACTATCGATAGCTTTTCTAATTACAATGTTCATTATTAGCAATTGAAATTAAGAAATATAAAGATAATCTATACACAAAATAATTGTTAGGCATCATTATTTATTTAATTACACTTTGCAAAGTCAAATCAATCTCCATCATTATCATCAATCAGGTCTCCATCATTATTAATCAAGGAAAAAATTATATTTATGAATAATAATTAATATCTCCTCCAATATTAGTGGCATTGAATTTATTACCGACGATTGAGGATAAATATTATGCATTTTATCCATAAACAAAATGACAATTGAATATTATTACAAATGAAAATATCAAATTTATTTAGAAAGGGCATTCTTTAATTGAGGGTGCTAACAGAATTTCCTCACATGAATTGTGAGTTTGTAAGTGCTCTTAACACTGCCTTGTATAGGAGCAAAGCATTCAGTAACTTTCAGTCGTCATTTAGTTTCGGTAATTATTAGGGGTGTTTGCTGTATGATTTGGTTTGTTTGTTTGTTTGTGTTTTTTATTTTTTACGTTGACGGTTCGATTTTAGTTTCAAATTATATAGAACCATTCATTATGAATTGATTCTCGAATTAAACTTCTAGAGTACTGTATATACTGAGCCGAGACTCCTTAATTTTGATATATTCATATTATATGGAAAAAAAGAAACTTAAACATATTTATTATTTTCTTTTCACTTTTCTCTTCTTTTTTGTCTTCTTTTTCTCTCTTTTATAATCTATTTTTTTACTTTTTTATAACATTAAAATATTCTATTATTCGTATAATAATAGTTATTGATTAAAAAATAATAAAATTATAAATGAATAAAATAAAATGTTGAGTAAAGTAATATAAGGAAAGAACATGAAAAAAAAACGAACAAGGAAAAAAGTAAAATGAGGCCCTCTTTGGGCTATATAAAAAACTAACTGCTTATAAAAAAGTCAATTTTTAAGCTATACTATTTGATTTATCTAAAAAGTTAACTTTTTCCATTAATTTTTTCACAAAAAAAAAGTTTTTACACATCCCAAACACGCGAACTTTTTCTTTGAGTAAAAGGGTTATAATACCCTCAGTTAAAAAGTCAACTGTACCCTCAACAATAAAAAAAATAGTGCTAATATCTCAAATATTACAACTCAAAAGTGCATATTAGACATTTTATCAAAAAGCAAAAAGTAAAAAACTATCCTAAAAATTAATCCCAAACACAACTGTTTTCTCCTCTTTTTTCCAAAAAACCTAGATCTTTTTAAATCCAAGCTTTTTAAACATTCTACATAGGGGCTAAATGTATATTTTTAACATAAAATAGACAACAAATATTTAGTGTTAGAACCGCAGTTCTAAATTTGAACCGAATCATTCTTTATTGAGTTGGTCATGTTCAATCTATAATACTCACAGTTCAGATCCAATTCTTAAATTTCTAAAACTACTTTAAATAATTTAATTTTTAATTTAACTCAAAACAAAGCAAACCAATTATAAATAGACCTAATAATTATAGCACTTTCAGCATTAAAATCTTGAGCAGAAAGGCTCTAAATGTTAGGCTAAGGGACTTTGATTTATGGGCTATGGGACCTATGTTTGGAACATGTAAACGTCTTTGGAGTTGGGCGCCCAGGTTTGCAATAAATAAAGAATCACATATACAATAAAAAATTTGAGCCAAAAGGCTCTAACTGTTAGGCGAAGGGATTTGATTTGTGGGCTATGGGACCTATGTTTGGAACATGTAAAACGAAGGCTTTGGAGTTGTGTGCCCAGGTTTGCAATAAATAAGGAATCTCATATACACGTGCGGAGGAAAATAATCGGCGGAGGAAAAGTCGAGGCTGCTTTTGTTTATACATATATAGTAATAGTAATGATAATGATATATATATTCGGATTCCGTTTTATTTTTTTATGACACATTTAAAGTTTGTATTGGATGTTTGTCTAGATCATATTGAATGCTAAGTTGTGGGTTTTAATTGGGACTTGTGTTTGGAAGTATTTGCTCCTTCTATAGGGTATACGGTCTACAAGTCTACTGTTCAAAATACAGCTTGTAACTTCTGGAAGACTACGTTTTGGTTGTTTTGGAAATTTTGCATTGGGGAATGCAAAGGAAATTAGCCTATCCTTATGGTAATGAAAATATTTGAGTAGGAGGGCTGTCATGTCTTTGATAAAAAGCTGCCCTTGGAATATCATCCGTGCCAGCGAGGCTATAAATGTTAAGGATCAACAGCAGTTTTTTTTAATTCTCTCTGGTGGTCTAAAGCGTTGGCAAGGCAAATGCTTTATAGTGGCTGTGGATGATCAAGTTAAATGAAGAGGAAGCATTTTTATGCAGGGCACCTTGCTGGAGTTGTTCTTTAACTTCCCCCCTGTGGATAACTAGCTGGCTGGAGTTCTTTTTTTTTCTCAACCTGAGAGAGGCAAAATGATCAACTTGGTTCAAATAGCTTCTCCTGTACGTTAAGAGCTGTTTCTTTCTTTCTTTGCAAGTATCTGTGTGTTGGTTAGGAGCTTAAGAGACGTGTGGAGAGACTAAATAGATGACAGTATTAAAATTAATTTATCACTAAAGCTGCAGAAAAGGGATGTGGGCTTTTGCATTGGTAACCTTATGTTGTTCCATAGAATATATTCATGTGGTACCTACATAGGTTACATCTGGCTTCTAACTCCTACATAGGCCTACCAATCACATCTTCTGTTTTCTCTCCCATTTACGGTACTTGTGGTTAAAAGGTCGTGACCTGATAACAAGTATTATCCACCTCGGCGTTGTAATGCGGGTTTTAGGCATAAAATTAGCCTCTTCACAAAAAATTGGGGTGAGACCGCCTATCTCCCATTTCTTCCAGGCGTTGTTGTAAATGGAAGGCATGTACACTATGTACAACCTTTTTATGTCTACTTAACAAGCTCTTTTAGGGTTTAATTGTGTCGCTTTGATAATTATACACTATATGAGCATGTTGTTGAGTAACTTTTACTCTATGACTCTGTTAGGTAACATATCTGGTCTCCCTCCTCTCAACTGCCTATGTATTTGTAGACCTGCAAGGAATCAAAACGTTTTTGGGTTTTAACCTGTAATATGGCTTTGTTGGTTCACTCCTTTAGTATTTTGGGAGTTTGAGCTGAGTCCTTAAATATATGTGTTTCCTATTGTGTTCTATGTTGAAGTTTTTTCACAATCACATTTCTAACTAGTCATCTGTATGTTTCAGGGTGTATGTGGAGCAGATACCTTTAGCAATGGTTCAATCCACAGTGCTCTTCGGCAGATAGTTGCAAAAGAAGGTCCCCAAGCTCTTTTACAAGGCCTGAAACCCAGAGTATTATTCCATACACCAGCAGCGGCAATATGCTGGTCTACATACGAGGCTATGAAGAATTTCCTTCACCACTATCAAGAATACCCTGCATTTCCCCAGCCATAAACACTCTGAACATCCCTTGGCTAGCCTTTTGTGTTCCATGTCTTGAAGTTAGCATCCCAGGTCTCGAGTCAGATCTCATGACTGCCGATCTCAAGTGAGCCCTTTTGCGAGCCTTGGAGGGGTGGGATGTCATTTTTTCACATGTATTCTTTGTGTCTGCGATGGCGAATGATGACCACGGCTCATGTTGTGGCTTGCAAGTTTATTAAGCCTGGTATTTTTTAGATCTTAAGCAGTAGCTTATGAAGGGAGAGGACAATTAACTCTTATGGAGGCTATCTTTGGCAAGGCACGAGTTAAAATGGGATTGTCATTGAATGTAGTTATTGACACTCCCTCTTCTTCAATTTGACATATTTGAAGTTATTCAGTTGCGCTTCAAATTCAGGAAGCACTTTCGACTTTTTCTTTCCCTGTTGTAGGACTATCCATACATGCTGAAAATGATAATGACAAAATTGGCTCAACTTCATTGAAATAATCTCAAGCAGAATCTTATAATGATTGAATCTTCTGACCAATGAGCTCTAAAAGTTTTCCCTACAAATTACTCGTTACTCTATATGCATCTTCCGTCTTTCTTGGATGAACAGATGGAAGAAAGCAAGATAGATGTGTTTGCACTTCTCTCTCCCTTTCTCCCTCAATGGCCACCGGCTATTTCACCAGCCGTCGTTGCCGCAGCTCCTCCACTACCCGGGCTGAACCTAGCAATTCGAATGGATCTTCCCATAAAGAATACTGGTATCAGAGGTATCAGGGAACATGAACAATTCGCCTTTACTAGGGCTATCGATGGAGAATGCTGTAATGACTCTTGTATCACTACCACCGGAAAAGTATTCTCATACAGAGCATGGTTGGTGTTTGTTTATAAAAAGCTAAATAAGTTACTAAATTTCTCCTTTCTCTACCAGCATCCATTTATTTTTTTTCCTCATTTGAATGTCACGATCTTCACTGATTTTTCCCCTGAATTTTCACCTTTTGTTTGTAAGTTGTATCCTGTCAAATGACTGACATTCTAACTCATTTTATCAATTATATTATTTTATTGGCTGAGGTGAAGAGGATATGGTCTGTTAACAATTTGTTTGGTGTACTTTCTAGCATTGGGTTGCCACAATGTTGCAGGAACTGAATATTGGTGGAAGTATTGTTGTGGCAGCACTGGAAGAGACGCGTCGGACTGAAAGATCTAAAATAAAGGAATTGCATAATAATGCTTGGGTGATCTTGGCTGGAAGAAATGATTTCTGTTCAAATATTTGTTTTTATGTTTTCTTTTATTTAATTTTTACAAATATCAAATTGATTATGGGACTGACCATTGTCTATTGCATAAAGGTGATGTCGCCCAACTTTGCTAACAAAAACAGTCACTATTAGCTCCTCCACCACCATCCTCAATCCAAGGTGTAATTTTTGTCCTCCGGAAGATAAGGTATGGACTGAATGATATGGTTATTGTTCTGTGATAAAAGTCCAAACGAAGAGGTATACTGATTTTGATGGCAATACAATGATTTTCTTGTCAACTAGTTTTGGTAGTTGTTCAAGTGTTCAGAACTGAGCTGAAATACTAAATAGAAGAAGAAAGAAAAAAAAAAAACAGAAACTTACCCTTATAATTTCACCAAGGCCTTCTAGGAGTCTCTCTAACAGAGTCTTTTTATTTTCTTTATATATATATCTTCAATTGTCTCTGCAAGGCTTGTTTGCAAACAGCTGAAATAAAGTAGAAACTTCCCAATTTGTAAACTCCTTGAAGTTAATAAACAAGTTTTATGAACTTACTGGATTGAATTTAAAGAAGAGGGGTTGAGAAAACCTATCAGCAAAGCTTACTAACTTAGGCAGCAAAAGACAGCATAAATCATTGACCATGGACCCTAAAGGCAAATTGAAAGCTAAGCAGTGGTAATTATAAAGATTTTTCCAGGGAGAAATAGAGATGTCTCCTACATTACCAATAATATGAATCTACTAATTCTGTAAATATATCTGGTTATGAAAAGTTGATTTTTCCAACTTCAAATAAGTGGCAATGATATGGATCCAACCCATCCAAAAATAGATGTCAATATTCTAATGCTTCTATCATGCTGCAATTTGATCTAATGCAACTCGGAACATTTTCTATTTTGATTTACACCATAAAATAATTGAAGTTAGGCTGTTAAACTTGTTAGAGGTTGTGCCTTTATGCCTTGTAGAGCCCCATAATATGTTTTAAAGTAATTGATTCTTACTTTATCCTTTTATTAGAAAGGGGACCCAGGAATTTAATCCTTGACCATTCCAATGGTTGGTGTAAACACTTGCACAATGGTATGTTTTGAAGAAACTAGTCAATGCACTGAGATCAGCCAGCCACTAAGCACAGAACAATAGATGTTCTTAAGTTATCAGAAATCATCACTATTTGATGAACTACCATTGTGTGTTGTGCTATTCTCCTCCCAACAGGTGAGGCACTTGGCCGTTTTTCCCCAATTATTTAATGAAAGAGGAGAAATTATACAAGGAAATGACAGTTAATGTTCTATAAATTGCCAAGTTAATGTCATATCTTACGACTCACTAATGGTTCAGTAAAGAACCAAGTTAGTACTTCTACAGTTTTTATTTTTATGTATTTGTCAAATCGAGAATCGAATCATGAATCGAAATTACTTTTTCTCGAATCGTAAATCATAAAGATTTGATTATAACTTCTAAAATACATCAAAAATAGTTAAATATTATAGATGCATTATAAATATGAAAAAATTTAGTCATAAATCAATAAAGAATTTATTTTGAATGATGAGCATATAGTGTAATGGGTAATATGCTTACATTTAGGGCAAGAGATTTTGGTCTAAATTTTATTGTGATCAATAATCTTATATTCTATTATTAATTATGTTACGATTTATAATAATTCATAGACACATTTTTAGATTTGAGGGCATCCAACCCAAAATCCATTGGCAATGGGTGGAGAGATCTCTAAATTATATGAATTAAATTTGAATTGCTTAAAAATCCTCCACTGCACATGTCGCTCAGTTACATGTGAAAATGATATAAAAATGAATGAAATAGATACTGTGTAAAAACTTAACTCGCAAAATCATTCTACACAACTTTAATATTAATCATACCATGTTGGTTGGAATATATAGCCATCCAATCCAAAACCAATTTCTATTTGGTAGAGAGACATTTAGAATTTATAAATAAGGTTGGGTGGCTTAGAAAAGTGACGTGAGACAAGTTTTCATAATGTAAAATTATAAGTTAGAAGAAATAAGAATCTAAACTTGCTTGGTATTGAATCGATTCATTTATTTATCGAACCAAATCGTATTGAATCGTGTGATACGTATCGTGAATCGTACCACTCTTGCTTTTGCCGATTCACCCCACCGATATGAATCGATTGCTAAATGTATCGACCGAATCATATGATATGTATCGTGAATTGTATGATTCTAATAACATAGTCTATTTTGCTAGGGCAATGCTATTGCCTACTCTAAGCATTTATTTGTTCGCTTTTATCCTCTCCACGGAAGGAAAAGTTGCTAGCTATCATTACACGACAATATTAGGATCCTTCACCTAGGATTTCATATCAGTTAAGTATATGCACATTTGCATTTAGGCTTCATTCCTTTTAAATCCTTGATAAGATATCAACTCACTGCATTGTACAACTGCTCATATATATCTTCATCAGTTGGGTAGCCACTATGCTTGAACCAGAAAACAAAATTCGTAATCCTTTATAAAGCAAAATTCTTAAACTACAAACATTTCAATAAAATGGCTTTTATTC
>JAOTRH010000013.1:8496334-8521098 GCA_034768845.1 Heliamphora exappendiculata | reverse complement strand
AACGGGATCGGCCTCCCAATATTCCGTTACGTAACGGCCGATCCGTTACGTAACGGACGTTATTTAGAACCCTGGTCTACCTCCGCCCAAAATACTCCGAAACCCAAATTGCATTCAATAATGTATTTTTAACCCATATACATGCATTAATAATATTAAAATTAAAATTTTTAAATTTATAAATTTATATTAATTCAAAATTATTTTCTCGTAAATTACCGAATTTTAAAATTACCCTCGAATTAAAATTCACAGGTCTTCACGCATATCGGCAAATTTACCCAAAACTCAAATGAGAGTTTCTGGGCCCACTGGCCACCACCCATAGGTTAATCTACATATGTTAAGCATTTTTCTAATCAGCCCAAGGTAATTAATAAACACATCGTTTTATTTAAAATATTAAAAAAGAAACCGCGTCTCACAAATAACTTTGCTTAAGCATTTTGAGAAGCATTGTTAGGCTTTTTATTCAAGTTATTGAGCCAGTGGTTCATTTGGGTCGTTATGGGGTATGCTTTCGCACAAAAATAAGTTGCTCTATTTTGCAACCTGGCATGAAAATGTACAAAACATGAAACAACCTCTTTGCATGAGGGGATAAGGTTGTAATGTTGTATACACATGAAACCCTGTCTAGACTCCAGTTGCAGGAGCCTCGTTACACACTATGTGCATGTGTTTTATTGACTTTATCCCCCTTGTATCTCTCTTTCAATTTATGTCTGTAACATTGCCCATAGTTGCACACGTAGGTATTATAATTTGATTACCACTGACCTAATCTTTTATTTGGCAGAATGCTTGTAAGATTGGATGGTTTCCAGATAAGGATTCCAATGAACTTCTTACTCTTGCAGATGAGGTTCTTCACCATTTTCTGAGTCTGCTTGACATTTTTGTTCAATTTATTTCATATTTACGAGCTTCAGATGGTCTTGGTTATCCACTTATCTTAATTGTTCCCTTTCTGCATATTTAGATTGGGAGCAGTTTCTGCACTCTCAAAGATACGAATCCTGAAGTGAGCAATTATCTCCAATCTATCTCAACAATTATGTCGAGGTGGGAAACATTTTTATCTTCTTTCCCAACTCCCGCCTCCCTGTCCGCTTGTAAAGTGTTGGGTCTAATATTATATTCTGTTTTACGTTACTCAAGTTTTTGTTTGGTAGTTTAACAAATATAAGATGAATTGCATACAAATCTTGGATAAACTGTATACTAATCTTCTTTTGCTTTCAATACTGTCAGTATTATCCTGATTCCTGTCAGTATTATTTATATTTTCAATTTTTTGTTATGATCTACTTTTATTGATGGTTGGAAAGTTTTTCATTGGTTTGGTTTTCTTAAGATCAACTTCCTCGTTTCTTTTTAGCCTATTGTAGGCTGAGTCTTGGGCAAGGCTACCCATGTACTAAAGTTGACTGCCAATCTCACAAAATATTTCTTATGACCTGCATAGCTTTGTTCTATTTACATTGGCCTGCCTAGCCTGATTATTATAGGGCTTGGGATTGGTGTTTATGATCTTTGTGCTTGTAGGGCTGGACCAGGCTTAAGTTGTAAGGCCCATTAGATTGACCTTGGGATTGTTACTTAATGCTTGGCTCAGGCTGAGTTTATAAAAACAATATATATTATGCATGTGTAATTAATTTTGTAGTTATTAAAAATAACTAACCTCTTAAACATGTTGAGCTCATTGCAAGAATTGAACCTTTGACCTGTCACTATGAACAAAGACTTAAGGCACTTTGCTAGTGGGGTAGCTTTCGTTTATTTATTTTAATTTTATTGTAGCTTGGGTGGATTTGGGCTTGGCCGGATTTGGGCTTCGCCATAATAGAAAATCTTAGGCCCGGGCTTGGGAATACCAAGTTTAGGCTTGCTACCAGGCCTGGCTGGCATGGCACAGTCCAGCATACCATCCCTTAATACACGGTGCTAGCCTTGCGTGATCGGTGCCTATGTCCACCCTGGCCTACGTAATTAAGCTTAGCCTTTACCTTTCTATTTAGATAACTTTGTCATGTTTGTTCTGAGACTCATCAGACATATAGAGATCGTCCCACAATGGTTGACCAATTTTAAGGTGTTCTCAGTTTGATCATAAATATAATGTTTTCAGTTTGAGCACATAACTGGTAGAAAAACTTCCCTGAGACTGAATTGCTGTATTATGTTGTTATGTGTTGTACAGAGACCAACTTTTGTGGGTTGAAAGGGGATAAATTTATTGCATTTTTTTTTTGTTTCTTTACAAATATCATCTTATGCTGGCAGCTGTTGGTAAATTATGAGCAATTATTTTGGTTTATGTTCATTTAACTTTCTTGGCCAATCAATTGCATGACTGTTTGGCCGGCAGTGTGATTGAAATTTCAAAATGACTGAAGTTACTACGAGGCTTCTACTTAATCCTTGTTTTGTAATTGATTGAGTATATTTTTATACAACATGCTTTTGGAATGTTTTCATCTTGTAAGATATCGAATCCTTGGTCAATGGTTATTTAAATTCAGAACTGAATTATATTCAAAGAACTGTGCGTGTGTGTGTGTGTGTGTGTGTGTGGGTGCAGATTCTATCCACGATTGAAAATGGGCCAGATGCTTGCTTTCCTTGAAGTCAAGGTTGTTTTCCTTTTTTCCTTATAAATGCGTATGTATTTAGTTTTGATGATCTGGAGTTGCTAATACTTCTTTGTAATCTAGCCTGGCTATGGGACATACGTCATTGACTTCCATATTTCGAAGAATGCAAAACCTTGTGGAGAAGATAAAATAGTAAGTGCTTTCTACACAACGTTGGATTTTACAAATGAAGTTCTATATGTTCAGGCGAGGTTGAGTGGAAATGTTTATCGACTTTTCTATATTTGTAATCTTCTTTCTTCAACGCAATAGATGTTAATTTGATTAACTTCTGCGTTGTGACAAACTCACCTTCAGTTGCTCAAGTGCCTGTCACTAGTTTCTTGAAATTATTTTAAATAATGCCCTTGCCACTCTACCGTAAGATATGCAATTCAATGTCCTTCCAAAATACATAATACAGAGGAAGTGTTCCTATCAATGATTGAAGAAATAAAAAAAGAGGGTGAGTAGTAAACCGAAATTGGAACCAACTTAGATCTTGTGAAATGGTTGGTATGCTTGACATCTTATTGATAATTGAAGAAATAAAAAGAAAAGAGGACTCAGGGGTAAATTGATTTTCGAACTAGCTTAGATCGCATGAAATGGCTGGCATGCTTAATTTTAGCTTTTACCATAAACTGTTTGGCATCTATCATTCAATAAATTAGTATCATTGTCTGTATAAGCTACACTTTTTAACTGATATTAAGTACCTGTTCTTTAATCCACTCCATTTGACCAATAGGAGGAGGAACACTGTCCTGCTTTTCTTCCACATTACTATTAATTGCGTAGTTTAATACTTTAATTCATGGGATCATGATTATTAGAATCTTATGATTATTAGAATCTTATGATTCTTGATTCACTTTGCGATTTGATTATCGATTTATGCATAAATTGATACAAATTTATGGTGAGTCTATATTGGGATAGAAGCAATGATGAATCATATGCTTCCCTGATTCGATTCACAACTGTTCTTGTGATTTTTGAAACTATCGAGTCCGATACATTCCAAATCACTTTTCACCCCCATTTGTTTCCCCGTGTGTGTGTGTGAAAATGCTAGGCTATGACCCTGTAGAGTGTTCAATTTGAAAATAGACAATACCCATGTATAATTTGTTAATCATTTGGTTATTTGAGGATTTAGTAGGATCTAGGTATACTTGACATGATTTTTACCTTTTTGCCATATAGTTTTCATTATTCATATCATTCCCTATTTAAAAAATATAAGTTATTTAAGTGCAATAACTGTACCAAGTGCTTGACCCCTTTCCCTTTGGGGGTAGCAAAATCATGATTGGGATTGCGGACCAAAAGCTATGGAAATTGGGTGTGAAAAAAATGCATTAGGGTGTTTAAAGAAAAATAACTTATATAAATGATCAATTGGATTTAATGGGTACACAACAATTATTTTTTGGAAAGTAAGCATATAAGGCACACGTTTAATGTTTAAAAAAGGGTTTACTCATAGGTTCTTATTTTTTGTCATATTCTTTTCCTAAGACACGCTTTGAATGTCAAAATAGAAGAATATACCTTGATTCTTAAAGAATCTTGTGGTTGGTGGAATTTGGAACCATATCTTGTAAAGAAAGAAAATGTCTTCCTAATTAGGTGATGTAATTTTGTTCTTTGTGATAATTATTTTATAATATTTATCAAATCAATTTATTTTAATTTCTTTCATATTTATGAATTGTTACTTTAATTTTATAGTTTATACTAAATTTTATGAATCTTGATTCGATTTGATTCACGGTTTGCGAAACTAGAATTTTGATTCACGGTACCATTCTCGATTCGATAACTGTGCATGAGACCATTTCTTGTTAACCATATTTCTCCAACTTCAGTTTTTTTTTTTTCACTTAACCTGTAGCTTTTCTACGTACCTGGATGTTTTAGTATAGTTAACTTAATGTATATGCCAGTCCGTCTTGTGTTGCTAGAAGTAATCCTTAGACTGGAGTAATATTTCTTTTTAACTAGCAATTAGCTTCCATTAAAAAAAAAAAAAGCAATCAGGGTATTCAACAATTTCCACTCACCTTTACTTTTTTCTACAGACTAACCTGCAAATAGTTGGTATGGTGGGCTGGTTTGAGACCATAACACATCATATGATTGGTTTCTACTTTACACCCACCAGGATGCGCAATGTTCTCTGATTCTCATTTTCTTCCTCCTTTTTATTGTTATTTTGACTATGCATTTGAATGGTAAAAAATGTAACGGAACTCATGTAGTGGTAGGTTTCTTACTTCCTTAGTTTGAATCTGTTTTGCCTGCAGCGGTTATTTGTGGCTCAAACAGATAATGTAGAGACATCTTCATGTATCATAAATCCCCCACAAGTCAAGTATGACCTTTTTTCTCCCTTTTTATTTGGCCAACTGGAATTACGTTTTTATTCTGACTGGCTTTTTGTTGTTTGACTTCTGTAGCTTTCTGTTAAATGGAAAGGGAGTGGAGAGAAGGACTAATGTGTTTATGGTTTGTGTTAATTAAGTTTTTTGGACAAGTTATAGTATGTGACAAAATTATGCACAATGGATGCAGATTGTAACACCAAGCATTTTGTGTTTTTTCCCTGTATTAGGACACTGGACCACAGCTTCCAACAGTCGTAACACAGATGCTTAAATTTGGAACAAACCTTCTTCAAGCTGTGGGCCAGTTTACTGGTAGGCTTGAACATAAATGTTTCTTGTTTAACTTTCTGGTTTTGTTGCTTGAGATTCATCTGCACTCTGACCCTGGCTGTTATCATTGGAAAGGAAATTATATCATGATGGTTGCCTATATGAGTCTGATTTCAAATCCCAGTCAGCCTGTCCTACAAGATTATGTTCAGCCTGCTGTTGCTGAACAGGATTCAGGTATGCTCAAGAAAGAGAGCAGAAAAAAGTTTATTTTGTTTTTTCTTTTACTATATGGCAGTTTAGAATATTTGTGATGCTTTGCATAGCTATTATTCATTTTCCTTTTTCCTTTTTCCCTTCTTAGATACTGAGATAATTGAAGGGCCATCACGAATTTCACTAAATTGTCCAATAAGGTATGCCACTTTTCTGTTTCTTTATCTTCCTATGCAGCCCTTTACTTTTATTGTGTAAATTGTATGTAAATTGCCATCATGTTAAATTTACATGCAGTTTTTTGCAATGACACCTTAGCATGGTGCTATGTATTAGTTTTTATAATGCTAGAAGTTTTTTGTTCGTTTGTTTGTTTGTGTGCGCACGTCTCCCATGACCCTATTAAACTGAGTGCTTTTGAGGAAACTCATAATCCCTACCTTGACCCTATTTAACTGAGTGCTTTTGAGAAACAAATATAATCCCTCTAGTGGTGGACACATGATTTATGTTTTTGGGGAGCTAAATATATGCATTCATCACTTGTTACCAAAGATCTCATCTTTTATTTTTAACTGCTACCTGTTAATCACAATCGTCGTGCGTTTGGATTGAGATACAAGCCAATGCTACAGGATTTTGCAGTCAAAATGCGAGAATTGTAGAAGTAAACAAGAACTAAAGGAAAGAGTCACAAATCTCCCAAAAATAAATATGGACGGACTCTGAATTGGTGTTTTATCAAAGCGGGTGAGGATTTCCTGTACTTGGATTTCTATATATATGCTTTCTTAGGAATGGATTCCACTAATCCCAAAACTCATGCCCATGGTCCTAGGGTTAATCACATTGTTGGTCTTAGAATGGTGCATGTCATTGATCTCTATCATGACCTCAATTATGATCGACAAATAATTTGGTCAATATTAAGACAGACATGCACAATACAAAAGTATCAAAAAGGATTACACAGGTACTTTTTTCATGTCATAGATCACAAGTTAATTACACGAGTACTTTTATGCATTGATTAAAAGCAAACAAAATGGTAAATTTTTTCATATAGATTTGCGTTGAACACAAAAAGTAATAGCAACCATTCCATCTATCTACTCAAATTATGCACATTTTAAATTGAGTTTGACGCTCTTTCATGCAGTAGAACGTATCTATTATTGAATCGGTATTAAAGTGTTTGAGTAATTTCCTTCTCAGTGTATATAAACGTAATTTCCAAGACAATCGTCTTCCATCTTGTTACGAAGTGGTGTCTTAACAATACTCATGGTTGGAAATGCACGTTCCATTGTTGTTGTTGAAACTCGAAGAGTTAGCACAATGCGAATCAATCATTGACCTTTTTTTTTCACCAAAACTTGACAAAACTCTGATATTGTTGACGCATTCTGTAACTCGGGTCGCTGATGGCTATGTCAAGGCTCAAAGCTGGTTGCATCAGTGGTCGGTGAGGGTCGAAAATCAAGCGGCGAGGGTTAGTGGTGGTCTTGAGCTGGTTGGCGAAGGTCATAGACCAAGCGACGGTTGTCGGTGATGCAGAAGACAGAAGTGCCATAATCAGCTTTGGGTTTTGCGAAGAACCAAGACTAGAAGCAAGTATAGATCGCGCTAGGTTTCCTTGAATGATGGTTTGCAAAGGGTATGACGATGGTTTTGCTAAGAGTTCGACAATGGCTCAGATATTCTCTGATGACAGCTAGGGTTTCATTAATGGTAGCTCTGATACCATGATAGGAAAATAGAAGATGAAGGAGAAAACCATTACTGCAATAATGAAAAAGATTTAACTACTAATTACGAGTTGCAAGATATAATTAGAGAGCAAAGCATTAGGAAATCCTAATATGTAATAAAGATTGGACTACCCTTTAGCTATAGACAAAATAGCAAAAAGTGAAATACTCTCATAGTTCCACACAGAATAATTTCACCTCTTCAAATACATGGCTCCGTCATGGATCAGCAATTTTGTTGTTGATACCAAATGCATTGCACTCAAAATATCTCGAGACTTGCATTGCAAGGCTTGACATAGATCTTCAGCGATCTCCATGATATCTCTCATAAGATGTAAAATAAACACAAATTCAAAAGATATGATCACATCAAAAGTTGAGAGTCTATATCACCACGCTGTGAATACGTGTTGTCTTCAACAAGGATGTTTTTTTATGACTAAACAAGTTGTATCAAACATATTAATCAAACTTCAGATAGAACTCAAGTGAGAACCCCATCAGGTATATCATGCCCGTTTTATAGTGCCAATTTGATTTAGCCTTTCACTGGATTCAAGCTCATCAATGGAAAGCATTTTTCAATTTCAAAAGCTTGAGCAACTCTCAATTGAGTACATCGTTTGCAAGACGAATCCAATAGTATTGACTGTGAAAGTTAATTTGGAGAGAAATTTATGAATGGGAATAACATCTCTTGCTAACACAACTAATGCTAATTGGAGCCGATGAGCAATACAATGAATATAATATGCTTGTAAACCATTCCATTATCCTTGCGTGTTACTAGCTTCATCATATCTTTGATCATGAAGATTTGTATGCTAAGATCATTCCGAGAAAGAACTGTAACTATTTCCTTTTTCAAAGTAAAAAATTGAGGCCATAGTTTTTGAAACATGAACTTGTCAAGCCATCTTTGTCGACAAATCTTATAACAACGGCCATTTGTTCTCTTTTCGATTTCCTGCATCACCAATTTCTTGGCGGATGTAATTTCGTATTCTATTTGAGAAAAATTTTAAATTCTCCTTTTGAATCCTAGGTAATAGCATTTCATGGAGAATGCTCGAACTCAGCCACATCTACCTCTTTATTATAAGAGGATAACATCTTTACCATTCCAAGAAAATTATCCCTGTTTTTTGAATTGGGGAGTTCATCATGTCCTCTAAATGCGCAAACTTAGAAAGTGAGCCATCTACAATGTCTATTAATGCCTTCAACCACAATCGACTACTTGCTATTTGTTGAGATGTTTGTTTCTCAATCATTTTTTGTGTGTTGGGACTGATTAGCTAGATAATGACAACTCCTCACAGCACTCTTGTCCGAAGTGCTGGGATGACATGAGTAACTAAGGCACAATTTACCCCATCATTAACTTTTTCCATGATTGAAATCCATCAACAATGAAGGAACTTGATCCAGTTTGTCATGAGGATTTACTAAAAAAATAATATGGAAGGCAAAACGCGACATCTTTAGTTGGTGAATATACCAACCAATCTGGAAGTAACTTGAACCGTGAAACTTGAAAGCGATGACGATGTTTATTGTGTGATTTTGGATATTCGGACAAAATGTGTTGATAAGGCTCCGCTTTGATATAAGCTTGTTGGATTTTATCTTGTTGGTTGATAGGATACACATATTTGTCGACGTAACCCTGGATCAAATTCTAAAGAAGAGATTTTAATTTCCTTTGATTCAATTGTAGGATCTTTAGAAGGACGATGCTCAGGGATTGTTACTTCAACATTAGAGAACTCAACAAAAGTTGGAATACTAGCTACTGAAAAACGTTGAATATCTTTTTTCTTGAAGAAGGCATCAATTGTGGTTTTCTTCAACATGATTAACCCGTATTTTCAATTTCCCATGTATTAAAATATAAAGAATTACATATTTTATATAAGCAAGTCAATATATTTAACCATTGAAAACTACTTCTGAGTTTGCACAATTTTAATAATGACATCGGCAAACAATATCCTTTGTTCACTTAAAGGAGAAAACCTGAATTTCAAGTAGAGGGGAAAAAAATTGAAGCAGTGAATCTTCGGCAAGGAAGTTGCCGATGGGCTGAAATTCCCTTGGTAAAATATAAATTTTTGGACTCTTCTCTTCCTTAAATGCAAGGTCAATCCAAATCTAGCAAACCAAATAAACTCCCAAATCTATTGAAAGTATCAATTTCCAAGCACTTTAAGCTTAAACCCGGAATGTATAATATACATCCATATATAAATTATAAAGAGAGATGGAGAGAGATTTGCTAGAGAGAAGAGAAACAGATAAAAAGAAGAGGCGGCTAGGGCTGTTCGAGCTTCATCTTTTTTCCCCCTCAGCAGATTGTTTGGGTTGCTTCCTCAAATTATACTACTTTTAGTGTTAGTTTGTGGGGCCAAGAAATTGGGAATTGGGTTTTTGTCTTCTCCTTTAAGCAATGATTAAAATTTCATTTCGGTATGTTGTTTTGATTAGTTAGGAAATGGAAACATTTCCATATATATCGTAAATGTTTTAGAAACGTTTCGAGAACATTTCAAATACGACAAAATTAAAAATGTTTAGAAACATAGGGTAAAACTTATGTATTAAAAGATACTATTATTTAATTAATTAAGTATATAAAGATTTATGTAGTTGTTCACAGTAAAGAACAAGTGTAAAACTATAAATTTAATATTTTCATGAATTAGTTTCTATAGGTATAATCAAATACCTAATTTTATTAAATACAAGTGTGAACAGTTTTTAAAAAGTATCAGACTACAACAAAATAAAGAGTAAATTGAAATTATTTTATGAGAAAGTTTAAATTCTTGCAATTAAACTATATTCGGTATATTGCGTAATGCTTTTGTGTGTTTCGAAAAAAATACTAGAATTTTGTTATTCTATTATTATTTTTTATTTCCTTCACTTTCTTTCATAAAAACAAAAAACAAAATTGACCTCGTATGAGGTATTTTGAAATGGCATTCACCTACACCTTGTATGGAAAATCAACTGAAACCTTTCCGTTGTTATCTTCATAAAAGTGGCTTTCGTGGCTTAAAGATAAATAATCGGACCAGCGTACCGGTTATTTATCATGTCATGCCTTTGTGAGATATTATTCAATAGGTAAGGAATACCACGTCAGCATGTTGATGTGGTGTGCCCATCCAATACATAGATACCATGAACTCGTGCTTTTAGGAAATAGTCCTATATTAAGGGGAATGCCATGTATTCGTGATCTTAGGAAATAGTGGTGTAGTAGTATAACACATCAGCCTGATCCGTCTTTAAATTTGTTCCGGTCACTTAGGAAACAGAAACATTTTGGGAGTTCTGATATAAACAAATGGAAATTTTTTTCCTTGCCTTTAAGTGATAATGGACCGTGGCTCGATGAATTAGGGATTGAAATTTTTTTTGTGGCTCTTGTACCTCTTCAAAAGTCCAGAGTTAAAAGTACTATAATTATAACATTTTATAAAATTTTTGCAGGGGCCATGGTCCCTCCTAGCCACCCCTTGCGTCTGCGACTGAATCCCTTGACCACATATTACCTTGAGTACCAAACAATGTAGTTTAAGATTTTGACTATAAGCTTTTAAACCTTTAAAGTGTCTCTTATGATCAAAATTGTGAATATCCTCTCTTTATGAAAGCTACATAGTTAGTTTCCTCATCCTATTTAATCTATCTTCTCTGCCAGACTAGGATTTTACATGTTGCGCCATATCCCTAATAGCTTTAGCTATTGGAGCAACTGATTATCTAACGTGATTTTATAGCTTTCGTTTTTGGAGGTTACTAGTTGAGTGTCATCATATTTTATTGCACAAATTTCACTTCGCCCCATGTGGTACATTCTATGTGCAGATTACCCCCCCACGATTGTTTATCACCACATAGCACCATGTAAGTTGTGGACTAAAGTACGTCATCCCATTTTTATCCTAACTACCGGCAATTTCACCTCAATTAATTATATGGAGAACCATTTTTTTTGACAAAAAATTCCCTCATAAAAATTTTCAAATGTTCAAAAGAATTTCGTTCTCTTTGGTTTTTTCTCTCCCACTATTTCTCTCTCATGGTCCCTCCACTGCCATCTCCCTCTTATCTCACCACTCCTACACCCCCAAACCCTTTCTCCTCCCTCTACTGCCACGCTATTCCCTCCCTCCCTACCACCATTCCTTCCTTCCTTTCCACCACCATACTCCACTAACCCCTCCAATCGATTCGGTTTTGCCTCACAATATTTTCTCCCCTTTTCTCCATGTCAATCATAGGATACTCATAGTTTGCAGCAAGAACAGACGGAGAAGTATAAAGGTCAAACACATGGAGAGACTTGGCATCATTTTCAAACAATAATATATCCAGTACTCTCTGTGCAAAGGATTAATGATATGCACACCATCTCTGAGTTCCCATATCCAGAGGATAATGAAGCGCTCATCCGATGCATTTACTATACATGCAATGGTCCTATTTGTGGGATTCATAGTAGGCTCCCAAAACTTCTCTTTCTTCAATGCTACATCCTGAACCTTGTGAATAGGCAGGTAAGATCAAATCCAATGCTACATCCTCCTGGTTTGTCTCAGATTTTTCCGTACAAGTTTAGGCTATGATTTGCTCTTCTTTTAGCTGTACAAGAATTGTCCCTTCATCATTGTTCCCAAATTCCATTTCTTCAAGCAGAGCAGGCTTCTTAGCCACGACCTTCTGTGATTTCAACTGCAATGTGTTTCTATTTGTTGTGTTGCAACTACCAAAAATTGTGGACAATTCAATTCATTTTAGTGCATGTGGGGCATGTTTGGTTAAGGGACTAAAGGGGAGGGACAAGGATTAGGGGACACATGGGTCCCACTTGAAAATTTAGTCCTATGTTTGAGTAAATATAGGGGACTATTTTTGAAATAACACATGGGTTCCCCATGGTTTTTGCTCAATCATCTACTATGATAATAGATAGTGAAAATTCCTTTGAGTTGATCTTTTAAACCTGCTTTAAGTAATGATGCCTAATTAGTCAATCTTGTGGTAAACAGTATAAGACTATTTATCTGTACTTCTCACTTAACTCAATTTTTTTTACTATGAATTCATCATCTTATTATAGCCAATCTTAGTATCGGTGTTTTTTTTATGAATTACCATTTCAAGCATTGCTCCCGTTGGATTTTTTATGTTAGGATATGGATCAAATAATAAATATTCATTTTTAGGTGGTCTATGGGCTGTTACTCAACCAATTAGTTATGTCATACCATTAACTCTGTGTGTTATCAATATCTCTACATATAATTCGTTGAAAGATAAACTCTCTTATGTCTCTTTTTCTAAGAAAGAAGTTAAATGGGTTGAATTTATATTTTTTCATTTTTTATTCATCATTTGCGGATAATTAATACCAAGGGGAGAGTGGGATTGTGAGGGTTAGATTTCTCCATACTATTTTTCTACTAAATTTAATTGTCAAAATAATTATCTCTCTTTATCAATTATTTATCTCATGCTAATCAAATATGAAAATAATTTTATGATATAATATGTCTCTTATAATTCTATTCAAAACCCCATGGCGGCACTTATCCCTCACAACCTCATCCATAATCCTATCATATCCCATTTTTTATCCCATTCTTTTATTTCCTTTTATCCATAGACTACAATATAACTCATTCCCCTTTATCCCACAGTATAGCTAATCCTCTTAAAAATAATTCTATAATCAAATGTGTGGGAGGTTATGAGACATGTATCCATAGTTATCAAATCTTACGATTCGTGATCCAGTTTACGTTTTGATTCATTATGCATACATAAATTGATTAAATCTACGACTGTATCTATTCTAAGATAGAATTGTGATGAATCTTATAATTCACAATTCAATTCACGACTTGATTCACTATTTATAATTCATGTCATTCTTAAAATTATTAGATTCAACAAATTTTGAATCCCATATTTATCACTTTTTCGTTTCTTTTTGAAAATGCCTTAGCCTATTTTTGGACTAAAAAGCCTTGTGGCTTTTTTTCGAAACCTTTTTCGTCCTTTATGTACTTTTTTTATATTTTGGTTTAAATTTTTTACTTTTCTTGTTCTTTGTGATGAGATGATTCTAAAAAATATGCTCACTAGGGCCAATTTTGAAAAAAGTTTACTAAAGACGAAAAGACTAAAAAAAAAAAAACCAAAAAGCATGCGAAGTTGCCTTTTTTTCTGTCTTATATGAATTTTTTTTTTAGGTTTTGATAAAAAAAATTTTACTTTTCTGTTTTCTCATGACGAGAGAAATCTAAAAAGTATACTTATTTGGGCTAATGGTAAAAAAAATTTACTAAAGACGAAAAAATGCCACAGAGAAAAAGTTAGTCCAAACACAAACTCAATAAAACTTATTGTGTTTATTATGAAAGTAAAAATGGAGCATGCATAATTTATTGCTCATTTGGTGATTCGAAGATTTAACAAGAATCAGGAAGCTCTGATAAGTTCTTAACTTGTTTGCCTATTTATTTTTGAGGCGAAAAATATCAAAATCTAATATGTTGGGATGTTTAAGATGAAAATATCACTTTATATAAATTATTTATTGTTATTTTAATGAAACAAATATAATATAGTTTAATATGATATGAGTTGGATCATTAGACACAACAGTTTTACAATAATTTTTCTAATTTCTTTTTATTAGCAATAAGTACAAGACATGTTTTACAATTTTATATATTTAATATCTCTTCTCTTATTATATATTTTTTGAATTTCAAATTATGATTTTTAAGGAAACATCTGTTTGGTTGGATTTGAGCTAAAATCACTAGTGATGAAGATAAATATCTTTTCAATTAGATTACGTACTCATATTCTTAATTGTATTATTGTGTTAATATTAATTTATTTATTTTATTTCATACATTTAAAATATTTAAACATTATTTTTGTAGTTCATGCCGAAACTTACGATTCTTGATTTGACTCAATTCACAAAATTAAAAATTCGATTCACGATTTGACAACTATACATGTATACATATACATATGTGTGTGTGTGTGTGTGTGCATGCGTGTGTTTGTATTACACTTGTGAGAGGAAGAATACAATAGTATTAAGGTGAATTTACAAGTTCCGTTACTTGATCATTGTTTCTAAATTTCATATCTTCAAGTAGAGCAGGCTTCTTATCTACGGCCTTACGTGATTTCAACTGCAAGTTGTTTCTATTTGTTGTGTTGCAACTACCAAAAATTGCGGACAACTCAACTCGTTTTAGTGCATATGGAATTTATGAGACATATACATGTGTGTGTGTGTGTGTGCGTGTTTGTATATACACGTGTGAAAGGAAGAAGACGATGGTATTAAGGCGACTATACAAGTTCTGTTACCTGATGTTAAAAGGTGACTTTAGTTTACAAACTACATGGAGTTGTTGTTGTGGATTTGAGTTAAAACCCGATTAAATCCAACCCGCAAGTCACGTTGAATCACGCAATTAAGCTACAAACGAATAACGAATCAAGAGAACAACAAACAAACCAAGATGCACACACGAGTTTTTATGTGGTTCGGCAATGGGTGCCTATGTCTACGGGCTCACACTTTTACTATAATCAATATAAAATGGATTACAAGTGTTTTGGAGCTTCAAAGAGAAGAATAGAACTTAGGAACAATAATAGAACCACTGACGGCGCAAACCCTATGCGTCAATTAAAATTCTATTCTCGCACAGACCGATCGATCGGTCTCAGGACTGATCAATCGGTTAATCCTTGCTCTCGGTTTTTGTTACAGACAAAGCGAGATACTGCAAGCTATATTTGACCGCTCGATCGATCTCACCACCAATCGATCAGGTTGTTATTGGAGAGGATTTTCTTCACCTCCAACAATCTTTCACTTGAAGTAAATCCACTTCAATCATTCCGCAACCCAGAAACCAAACCTCTGTCACCTCAGAACACTGACCAAGCAAATCCCGTGTGGGCCAACCTTTCGTCTTCTAAGCCCGAAGACCAACAGAAGCTAAATTTCCCCTCAGCTTCTCTACTATCACAACTTTTGTGAACATGTTTGCAAGATTTTCATTCATATGAACCTTCTCCAGATTAAACGGCTCCTCTTCCAATTGAGACCGAATAAAGTGATACTCTATATCACTTTAGACTCTTCCCGGCCCTGTTGATTCTCATCCCGAGTATTCGTTTGGTTTTTCTTAAATCTTTCATAGTAAATTCCTTGGACAACTGTGCCTCGAGATTTAAAATCTCATCCATGTTGGATCTTGCAATCAGCATGTCATCTACATACAGGAGGAGAATCGAGTACAAGTTGGCAAATTTCTTAATATAGCAACAATGGTTACCATGGCATCTGCTGAACCCTGTATCTGTCATAAAGTTGTTAAACTGCTTATACCATTGCCTAGGTACTTGTTTTAACTCATACAAGCTCTTCTTCAGTCTGTACATTATTTCCTCTTTCCCTTTAATCAAGTACCCTTGTGGTTTCAGAATGTAGATTTCTTTCTCTTGTTCACCGTGGAGAAACGTTGTTTTGACATCTAGTTGCTCCAGATGCAAATTTTTTGTGGCCATAATACTCATAATAGTCCTGATGGTGGATATCTTCACAACTGGTGAAAATAACTCCGTATAGTCAATCATTGGCTTCTGCTAAAACCTTTTGACCACTAGCCTTGCCCTGTACCGTTTGCTCCCATCAGCTTTTTCTTTCAGCCTGTAGACCTACTTGTTCTGCAATGCTGACTTTTCCTTGAGCAACTGAACCAAATCCCAAGTCTTGTTTGATGACAGTGACTGCATCTCTTCATCTATTGTACGCTCTCACTCGCTCTTTGCCTCGACGTGCAAAGCCTCTTCAAAGCACTCTAGTTTACCATTATCTATCAACAACAAATAGTGCAAAGAAGGGGAATATCTGACTGTAGACTTGTTGACTTTGGCAAACCTCTTGATTGTGGGAGTTTGTGTTTCTGCCAGTGGAGTAGACTGTATGTTCAAATTTAAGGCTTCCAAGACTTTGCTAGATGATCTCTCAGACTCAGCATAGTCTGACCTGTCTGCTGTCTAACCCTTCCGATCCTGTCTGTTCTAGTATAGAACTGACTCATTGAACACCACATCCATACTTTTCATTACTTTCTTGCTTTCTAGATCTCACAACCTATAACCGTAACTATCCGTACCATAGCCAACAAACACACATTTTCGAGACTTTGGGTCAAACTTGCCCCTATTCTTTGATACAATATGTACATAGGCAATGCAACAAAAAATGCACAAATGAAAAAGTTTTACCTCTTTTCTAGTCCATGCTTCTTCTGCCAATCCACAATTTAGTGCAACCGAAGGCCCCTGTTGATCAAGTACGTTGCTGTACTTATTGCGTCTGCCCAGAACTGCTTTAGCAACCCGGCATGTAACCTCATACTCTAGGCACGCTCCATGATCATTCTGTTCATGCGTTCTGCCACTCCGTTCTGCCTCGGTTTCATCGGAATAGTTTTTAGTCTCTTGATTCCATTAGCTGCATAGTAATCTTCAAATTTCCTGCTACAATACTCTCCGCTGTTATCAGACTTTTGACATTTTAATTTCAAACCTGTTTCCTTTTCAACTAGAACCTTCTAATTTTTGCAAATACTAAACATGTCTGATTTGTTCTTACAAAAATATATCCATAACTTTCTGATAGCATCGTTAATAAAAGTTACAAAGTACCTCGAACCACCAATGGAAGGTACTTGAATGGGTCCAGATATGTCTGTATGTACTAGCTCTAATTTGTCTACCTTTGTAGTCTTCACTTGCTTTGTAAAGCTGACATTTTTATGTTTTCAGAAGACGCAATCTTCACAGAATTCTAGGTCCACTGACTCCACACCCGGTAGCTTCCTCTTTTGTACCATAACTTTCATTCCCTTTTCACTCATGTGACCGAGACGCCTGTGCCATGTGCTGGTGTCCCCCCTTAATGCTGCCACTGTTATGCTGCTATAAGAACCTGATGATACATAAAGTGTACCTTCCTTCTCTCGGGCCAAAACCAATGACCTTTTACACATCTTCTAGGAATCTCCCCTGAACGGCATCACGATTCCAGATTCTGACAGCTGACCTACTGAAATCAAATTCTTCGTTAGACTAGGCACATGTCTAACATCCTTTAGCTTCAGTATTGTACCGCTGGCCTGTGTGATCTGCACTTCGCCTTTTTCAATTATACTGCAAGCCTCATTGTCCCCCAGATATACCTTCCCGATATTGCTCTTCACATACCCGTGAAGTATATCCATGCGAGGAGTGGCATGGAATGACGCTCTCAAGTCAACAATCCATAAATCAGTTCTATAATCCAATGCACAAATGAAGGCATCTATGTTTTTTTCATTTGAAACAGTAACAGTAGTCTTACCCTCTTGATTCATGTCGTCACGCTGTTTCCTCGGAGCTTTGCAATCTTTCATGAGATGGCCCTTATGTCCACATTTCCAACATCTAGCTAACTTCTCCCGAGTTTGTGATTTGCCCCGTGACTTGGATCTGTAGTTTTTCCGGTCCTTCTGATTCTTTTTATCATTCTTTCTCTATCTTCCTTCGGCGTTCAACGCTGACCTTGATGTTGACTCTTCACCCGTTGTTCTTCGGCGTGGTTCCTCTCCCAAAATAAAACTAACTCTGTCCTCTAACTTTAACTTAGCCGAGGAGTTGCTTACTGCGACAACCAAGTCACTCCAGCTTTCTGGTAAACTGGATAGGAGAGCTAGGGCTCTAACTTCATCATTAAATTTGATCCCAACTGACTCCAACTGATTCACAATGGAGTTAAACTCATTGAGATGCTCTGCTATAATGGCATCATCTGCCATCCTCAGATTGAATAATCTCTTTATCAGATATACTTTGTTTGATGCAGAGGGTTGATCATACATCTTTCCCAGCATCACTAATAACCCTGCCGTCGTCTTCTCTTTCGTGATATTGGAGATGACCAACGGTGTGAGACTCAGTCGCACGGTTCGTAAAGTCTTTTGATTCAATATCTCTTTCTTGCGTCATCTTCTTCGGTTTCTCCCCAACCAATGGTTGAACAAGTCCTCATGATACAGAACATCCTCAATTTGCATCCTCCCAAGGGCGAAGTTGAAATCGTTTAACTTATTGATCTTGATCTTCCCATCGTTTGCCATGCCGCGTTTTTCATTCTCTGAACTTTGCTCTGATACCAGTTGTTGTGGATTTGAGTTAAAATCCGACTAAATCCAATCCACAATTCACATTGAATCACGCAATCAAGCCACAAACGAATAATGAATTAAGAAAGAGAACAACAAACAAACCAAGATGCACACATGAGTTTTTACATGATTCGGCAATGGGTGCCTACGTTCACGGGTTCACACTTTCACTATAATCAATATGGAATGGGTTACAAGTGTTTTGGGGCTTCAAAGAGAATAATGGAACTCAGAAACAATAATAGAACCACTGACGGCACAAACCTTACGCGTCAATTAAAACCCTGTTCTTGCACAAACCAATTGATCGGTCTCATGACCGATCGATCGTTCAATTCCTGCTCTCGGTTTCTGTTGCAGACAAAGCGAGATACTGCAAGTTGCGTTTGAGGGCTCGGTCTGTCTCACCACCGATCGATCGGTTTGGCCCTGGAAAGGATTTTCTTCACCTCCAATAGTTACGTAGTAATAAATTAACGTGGGGGGCAATCCAGACACGACCATTACTATTGGGGGCAAAGTGAAATTTGCCCTGTTTTGTTATCCCATTAATTAGATTTAATAATCTAAATCCATTTTTGTATGCTTTCTGCACCATCCTCAGCTTAGTTTGTTGATAGCTTGTCTCTCTACATGTGAGTGGGATAGCACAAGAGGAGGGTTTGAGAGGTTGATACAAGTTGTTGCCTGTTGGAACTTTCCTTCTTTTTCTTTCCATTTTCTCTTTTGCAATACCAATAACTACCTCCTCATTCAAATATTTAATTGCTCTCCGGGTCCTCCACCTAGGTTGGATCTGATTTTAATGATAATATTATCAAAGTTTGAGATCCTTCCTCCTGCAGTTCTGAGAGAAATAAAGCCTATTCATCATTATATCATCATCCAACTCATGCCCTATACCATCATCTCATGCTCTCAGTGTATGTTCTCATTGTGGATGCCCATCCAGTTATCTAACGGTTAATCATCCTTTAGCTGACTTAAACACTGATGTGAAAATAGGCAGGCTGTAGGCTAGAGACATTGGGCCGTTGCTGGGCTTGTCACAACTGAGAAATGACTATTGGCTACGTAAATATACAATTATTTGGACAGTGAGGATTTTCATATATAGTTCCCCTGCTTTTCATGGAATTAGTTTGACACGTGTGAATTAGCTTTTGTATGGTTTCCATAAATGATGACCTAAAAACAATTATGGCACTAGCTATTTCCCATTTTTGTGACTGGGAATTACTGGAAACTGCTAACAGTATTGAATTTTTTGTCCACTTATGTCAGTTTTTTCCTTCCAAGGAATAATCTGATGGAGACTGATGCTGAATTTCAATCAAATAATTGCTTTATTTATCCTTGTACCAGATGAATCATGTTAATGTTTTCGTGATTAATTCTTTTTTATTCTGTCTCAAACAGCTTCAGGCGTATTAAAACTCCTGTCAAGGGGCATTCATGCAAACATCTTCAGGTGAGTGCTCTGTGCTGCATTAACACATCATATAAGTATTGATGCCTGTCAGGTATACTGGGATATTTGAACGTATAGTTTAAGATTGTGTTACCAGAAAATGTTAAACCCTAGCAATTTACGTTTTCGATGGCATGTTTCGAAAACAAGGTACACCTTCGTTCTAAAACGGTAAATTTAGCGTTCCAAATCGTTCCCTCAAATCTTTTATGTTTATTTCCTTAATACTTTTCTATATAAAAAAATCAAATGCCATAAACTAAAATCTGGACAAAGTGGAGTGTTGGTATGAAAACATATGTAAGAAAGCTGGTTAAATGGTTTCTAGAAATGTGTTGTACATGAATAATTAGAAAAATAATACTATATTCTATGTGAAGTTTACCTTCAAGAAGAAGTACATTTAAATATTGTAGTTTATAGAAACGTACCTCTTATCATACCACAATTTAGATCATGTGGCGTACCATGTTCCTGTTGCTCGTATCAGAATAATTCGTGTTTCAGGCAACATAGGACTTTAAGGCCTTCAGTGGAAGTGGTTTGGGCTCAATATTAGAGTTCATTGTTCTCTGATAGGTTACAAATAAGCATTTTTGTTCTGAATTTAGTGTGTTTGATGAGTTGCTGAGTCCCATCTGTGCTCAAGGAAGTGGTCATTTCTATTAAGGGATGTCTCCTGTCACATTAATGCAATAATGTGAACAAGGCTCTGCAGTTATTTTGATTGTTGCCAACAAGGTCCATGAGGCTTACCGTATGTCATATATTGTCTAAATCTTCAGCTCCAGAAGAAAAGGGGGAGGAATCGTGTCATATGATGATGACATTTTAGAACTTCTCTGTGTGCCATGAGTTGACTTCTCAGTTATATGATATATTAATATTAGTCTACTCAAAATAATGACTTTTCTGCATGGTTTTCAGTCATCGCACAACTGATGCTATTCTCGCTCTACGTTGTCTCCTAATTCATTAGCTAAATCTCATTCTTTGCTTTTAGTGTTTTGATTTTGACAACTTTGTGGACATAAATTCAAGAAGGCCATCATGGCGCTGCCCGCACTGCAACCAGTGCATCTGCTATGCTGACATTCGGGTCGATCAAAATATGGTCAAGGCAAGTGACTTTTGGTATGCTTTTTGCATCGATTTTTGTTCTTTTTACACTTTTTTTTTAACCCATTGCTACTTTCTACAGGTTCTGAAAGAGGTTGGGGAGAATGTTGTTGATGTGATTATCTCGGCAGATGGATCATGGAAGGCTGTGATGGATAGCGACGACAATACAGAACAGCCACATGATAAGACGTTGAATTCCCAGCAAGATGTGTTGGTTCAGCAAAAGGCTAGTGGCGTCTCAATCATTCCTCCAGATATATTTGACCTTACTGAGGGTGATGATGAGATGGATGTAGTGCATACATGTGAAACTCAAGACAGGAAACCTATCCTGGATAATCTCCAAAATCAACCTAGCATTAGAAATGTAACAATTCCTGTGGGCATGAACAGTACAAGTGAGCTCAACCAAAATGCTGTTCATATGGAGGATGACTTCTGGACAGGAATGTTTTTGTCCACGTGTGGATCGGGGGCCTCGGGTCCTAGATCAGATGCCCAAATGGTTGGTGGTGTTTCTGGATCTGCTCCCACCAATTTTATGCTGTCTCCTGTGTTAACCGATGCTGTTTCTCCTGCTCTTAATCGAGAACCAGAGGCTTTTCGCGAGTCTGCTCTTGTTGCAACCTCTATGCCACAGAGTCAAATTTCTGCTTCCAGTAATTTATCGTTACAACAATCACAATTTGGGAACCCTATTGTCAGCAATGAATATGGGAGGGTCCCATCTATGCCCAGACATACAAATCGAACAATTGCTGTACAGGCCCTTCCAGCTCAGGCACCGACACCAGTTCCACAACAAAGATCAAGAAATAGTTTCAATACGTTGATTTCCCAAGGGGCTTCTCTAGCTTCTCAGACTTCTGCCATGCCACCTGTCACGGATGGGTTCAACACAATCTCTGCCTCAATTGAAAGGCAACGGCAATATTCTAGAGCCCATTTGAATCCACTTCAAGCATCTCAAATGCCCTCAACTTCATTGCAGCATCACTCAACAACACAGGTTAGATTCACTTTCCTTGTCGGCTGAACTGTCTTCGGAAATCACTGGAGAGGATAAGAAAGGATGATTGGATCCATATTTGTCCAATCGTTCTTTAGACATTGCCATCTATTTTTGGTTTAGTTTCATGCTCTACATCGTTTGGAGGCTTCCATGTTCTCATTTCTTGTTACACAAATCTATGATTGCAGAACTGGAATCATCATCAAGATCGTTCATTCATTTCAAGCCAAACAGCTCAAAAGATTGTTGGCCTTCAAGCTCCGAGTCAACTCCCTAGTGTCTACAGGGCTTCTTCCTCAGTGCCTTTAACTGAGCAACAAAATACACGCCAGCAGCAACCTTTGAACGTTAGGTTGCCCCTTAGTATGAGTCATTCTCCAAGCCTGATTCGGTCTGCTCAGCCGTCCACTCATTCTCCACGGAATCAAATTCCACAAGGAGGTACACAAAGTGGCGTTGTTCCGTCAGCACTCCCTGGAAGTAGCCAACGGCTGATGGTTTCTGCACAGAGAGCTGCACAGATTGGTAGACAACCACCATCCGTGCCAGTTCCTCTCCAAACAACCAGAGCACCAACCTCATTTCCAGTGAATGTTAGTGGGTTCAGGGCATCAGTTGGAGATCAGAGAGGCACTACTGTAGGAACAACGTTGCAATCAGCCACAACAGCAACAGATGGTTTGGCAGCAGATTTGCCAGGAGAGCAGAATTGGCGGCCTACAGGCCGTATGCGTGGGAGTCTGTCGGGGCGGGCTTACTCTGATGCTCTTAGCCAGTACATTATTCAGCCAACCCAACCAGTTCAACCTGCTAGACCACCATTGAATATGGCATCGCCCCCTCCTGGCATCCCAGCCCCACTGCACGTTCTCAGAACAAACAACAGGAATGCCAATGCGTCCCAAGTAGCAAATTATCCACCCACGGAGCCAACCACCACGAACGGTGGCTCAGGTGTTCTGCCTGAGCTGCCCTCAGGTATGCTTTGATGGTCTGGCCGTATGTAGTGCGACAATTTTTGTACTCCCATCACTATTTTCACCTGTAAAGTTACCTCCAAGTGCCCATGGCTTATATATGTGCATTCAAGTTTAGTGGTGATTATAGTTTGTTACCAATTTACATATTTTTTAATATAATGATGGTTCTTTTGGAATTAGAGTTGCGATGTCTTAATACCCTGGATATTATCACCCTGTTTGATAAATATGTGAACGTGCACTCCTATGTTAGACGTTTCTTAATTTTTAAGTTGTGTATTGTGATGAATGCGAGGTTTGCCGATGATTCAATTAGATATAGTTTTGACAAAACTTTCAGCAGCTGGTGTGCATATGGTTCTCGGACATCACAAGCTCTATTGAGGTATCAAAGGCTTTCAAGTTTATTTGAGCGCATTTTGGTGGAAACTTAGGAGCCCCATATTTACATTTTCTGGAATATATTCTCAACATCTGGCCGTGTTTTGTTGAACACAAAATATATTTACACAGATTTCTGGGAAAATGTTTACCTTTCAAAAGCTGGAAATGACTTTTAACAGTTTCTTTGGAGTTCTTTTCCCAATACCCACCAATTTCATTTTCCCAAAATACTTGCACGTTCAATCTAACTGATAAGAATAACGGAAAGCCGTACCCTAATAGGTATGCGAGCTCTTATTTATAATCAATTTAGAGAACACTATTACAATCATACACATATACACGCTGGATAATAATAACATAATAGTAATATAATAATAATAAGCTACTAACACTCCTCTTCAAGCTGGAGCATATATATCTATCAATCTAAGCTTGTTAAATAGATAGGAGGCATGAGGACCCGGTAAAGATTTAATAAAAATATCAGCCATCTGTTCTCCTGTAGGGATAGATCCAAATGTAACAACACATTTTTTATATATTCATCATGGATAAAGTGGCAGTCAACCTCAATATGTTTCGTTCGCTCATGAAAAATTAGATTTGTGGCAATATAAATAGCAGAGGTATAATCAATCCAGAGTCTAACTGAGCCTCTAAGTGGAAAGTGTAACTATGCCAAAATCTGCTGAAGCCACATAATCTCAGCAGTTGCTAATGCCAAAGCTCGTTGCTCGGCCGCAGTACTAGACCGGGATATCTCAATCTGCTTCTTATTCTTTCAGGAAATTAAATTTTCACCAACAAATATAGGTAACCAGATGTGGATTTTCTATCAAACGTACATCCAGTCCAATTAGTATCAGAGTACCCTTCCATTCCCATATGACCATGATCAGATAACTGGATTCTCTTACCTGGATTTTTGTGTAAGTACCGAAGAATACGTAACACTGCTTGCCAATGGAAAACATGGGGATCAGACAGAAACTGGCTCACTACACTCACTGGATAAGCAATAACTGGATGAGTCATAGTTGTAAGATAATTAAGCTGTCCCACTGTACATCGATATTGTTCAGGATTCGGAAGAACCGCTCCTTCTTTCGGCTCTAGCTTGACACTATGCTACATAGGTAAGTCCACTCCTTTAGTATTCATATATCCTGCTCGTTCCAGAATATCAAGAACATACTTTCGCTGAGAAATGAACACACCTTTAGCAGTCCTGG
>JAOTRH010000013.1:8464644-8485494 GCA_034768845.1 Heliamphora exappendiculata | reverse complement strand
TGACAAAAAATATTAAATTTTATTATTAAATATTTTAGCATTAGTTCAAACGAGTATAGTGAAATGTTCTGTATAGTATATTTTTTTGTCATTTTATTTTTATTTTTATTTTTAATAAAAAATAAATTATTATATTTTAAAAACTCATTTAATTGAAATAATTTGAAAAAAAATATAATTTTCTTGACCAACGCACTATCTGAGATATTTTTTATTTTTGGCCTTTTTTGTGTGTCGTTCTTTCAATCTTTTCTAAATTTTTTAAATTTTTTTATTCTAAATTTTTTTACCTTTTTAATTAATCATAATAAAATAAATTTAAAATTATAACTGTTTTGGTTGAAAATTAAAAAAATTATTAAAAAAATAAAAAAAAAAGTGCCTTATAAAGCTTTAAAATGATTTTTTCACTTTATTTGAACCTTTTTTTATTTTTTATCAAATTTTTTATTTTTTTAATTTTTTTACATGAAAAGAAAAACAAGTATGCTCGTTTGAGTTAATGTTAGAATATTTCAATATACTCGTTTGAGCTAATGTTAAAATATTTCACTATAAACCAAAAAAAAATATATAAAAAATTTATTATACGCGATACGTAAATATAAATAAAAAAACATATAAATCATAATAAACTAACTAATCAAATTTTATATTGTTTATTTTTGAATTTAGTGAGTTTTTTCTTTTTCTTTTACTCAATATTTTTACTTTCTAATAAATTAAAAAAATTTAAAAAGACTAAAAAAACCACACACACAAAAAAGGCAAAAAACAAATATCTCATACAGTGTATTGGTTAAAAAAATTATATTTTTTTTCAAATCATTTCAATTAAATTAGTTTTAAAAATATAATAATTTATTTTTTATTAAAAATAAAAATAAAAAAACAAAAAAAATATTTCAGATATAATATTTTACTATACTCGTTTGAATTAATATTAAAATATTTTACTTGAGAAATTAATATTTTTTGTCAAAATTAATATTTTTTTATCAAAAATAAAAATTTAAAAATAAAAATAAATTAATAAATTAAATTTTATGTTTTTATTTTACTTATTTTTGTATTTAGTAATTTTTTTATTTTTTAATTAAAAATTTTTAAATAAAATTTTGTAATTAAAAAATAAAAAACAAAAAATAAAGAAAACATATGGTGTAAGTGTGAAAACAAAGAAATCAGAGGGTGTAAATGTAAAAATACTATTTTTTCGTCCAAAAGTTAACGAACGGACTAAAGTGTTATAAAAATTAAAAAGTAAGAGGGTACAATAATATTTTAGAGAATAGAATGGATGACAGTGATATAATCCTTAAATACAAATGGTATAAGTGTAATATACCTTTTTAATTATTAAGGGCAATAATGTAAGTAAAAATTAACTATATTTTTACACTATGTACATATATTAAAAATATACTTTTAACAAAAGATTAAAAAATGAGTTTGTTTTGAAAAGAAAAAAATAAACTTGAGTTTAAAATGAAAAGGGATAAAAAGAATTTGAGTTTTAAACGAAGAGAAAACTAAGAACTAGTCAATGACAGACGGGAGAACATGAGAATTGAGAAATGCCACGTAAAACAACAGAAATGCTAAACTTCTCGAAAAAATTAACCAACATTTTTTACTGAATTTTTAAGAGAAATAGTTTGAATGAGTTGGTGGACGCATAAAGAGCGTCTTATTCGTCATCGACGAAGAAGATTTGAACAGTGATGATGGCCATTTCACCATTCTACGTGATTCACAACTACAAGTCGAGCACCGTGCTTTCTTCAACTAACCACCACTGCAATGTTCCATCATCGACAACTTGATTACTGCGCTTTGTTTAATCGGCACAACTATGATTTGTTTAAGTTTCAAGAAATCATCGACAGAACAAGAGGAAAATTTTGAGGTTGTTACAACACTGAAGAAGAATTGATTGAGATTGAGAACGAGTTAGATTGAGTTGATTATGGGAAAATGTTCTCAGTATTTCTGACAAATAAAAATGTTCTCAATGATTTTAACCACTGAGAATGTTTTCAGTATTTTTTACTAATGAAAATATTTTCACTGAGCGGCGTTAGTAGAGAAGGTGTTGAAGAATAGGTCGTAGAGAAAAGTGGAGAGGAGGGTGAAAGAGCTGAACTTGTTGCCGAGGTGGAACGAGAGACCATTCGAGTGAAGAGTGAGAGATAATAGTGGAGTAGAGGTAGCTCGCGCGGCGTTGAACCACTGAGAATGTTCTCTGTAATTTTAACCAGTGAGAATGTTCTCAGTGGGTGGCGTTGGTGGAGAAGGTGTTGAGGAAGAGGTCGCAAAGGAGAGTGGGGAGGGTGGAAGAGCAGCACTTGTTGTCGAGGTGAATGGGCCAACATTGTCGAGGTGGTAATGAAGAGTTACTTTTGGATCAGCCGACGTTGCAGAGATGGTGATGAAGATGAAGAAAGAATTGAAAAAATTAAATAAATAACAACCAATTTTCATCCCCTGTGTGGTTTTTAGTTCCTATAAAATGAAAATTCAAAATCTCGATACATCAAAGATATAATAGTTACAAAAAAATAAAACGAAACCCTGAACCCGAAACCACAAACTTTACTAGAGAGAGAGAGATGGATATGGGGGCACCATGGATGGGGGAATTATCAGGTCATACGCGGAGGTAAACGTGAGCGTAATTGTGACACGTGCATTAAGGTGTTTTGGTCAAAATTTTCGGTCATTTTTTTCGATAAAGATAGCATGCCTCCATAAAACAATGTTGACCCTATTTCATTTCCTTATAAGGAGTAAAAAAACTTGTCCTAGCCCCTTTTATGTTGGGCACATTATATAAAGGTCTATTTATCTTTGTTGATGTCTAATCAAGCGATTATGGGTTGGAGTCCCACTTGGCGTGCCAAAATTTGTTTACCAAAAACAAATATTCCTCTATCGAGTTCGATAGAAAATTCAAGCTATCAAGCGATCGTTTTAGGTCATTTGCCGTATTTTAGAATTTCGTTAGAAAATTCACAGATGACGAGATTAAAAACAATAAAACCTGAAATTTATTACTTCGATGTAGAACTAGTTACAAAAACTACAAACTGCTACTATGAAGTGAAAATAAAAATTATATGGAAAGCAATATAAAAAATAAAAGAAAAATAAGCAGTTTGTCATGATGCGTAGATGTCCTCTTTGATTTTGTAAATGTTCCCTTTATAAATGCTCACATAGTGCCTTTTCTGCTTGACTGTTTTCTCTTTATTGGGTCACCATATTTTCTCTCCTATGTTCTCCATAACCAACTGCCCTTTAGTGGGAGGTTATCTTTTACTGCGAGGTTTCCAACAACTGTATTAGAATCTTCTCTTCAATTCCTTTTCACGTTGTCTAAAGATATTAAAAATTGCTATCTCCAGATGTCATTAGTTATCTTTGTCAATATATTGTCACGTGTCAATAATCAATTATTTGATGGAACAATGAAACCATGATTAACGGTTAGATAATGATAACAGCATACCCCTTTGCTCGATGAGTCTTTTATCGAATAGGAAATACAGAATGTGGTGTAAACAAGTGCTCCCTTCATTAGTTGGGTTTGAATCATTTTAAACCCAATCAATGATTCTTATTTAATGACTCATAATTATACTTATGATTAAAGCAACAGCATTTAAAGTAGGCTTTAAAAGAGGCGCAGTATTTGAATGAGTGCTAGAACTTAAATTTGAATTGTGATTGGCCTATGTCATTTAAGGCTGTTTGTACTTTAATTGAGTAGTTCTTTCCTTGTGATAGGAGACCTTCTGTTTCTTCAATCAAAGATTCATTCTCCAACTTCAAAGCATGTCTAGCCAAAAGAACTTGTTCCAATTTGGTCTTCAACTGGAATTCTTCTTCTTGAAAATTTTGCATGTTGCTCAGGGTTGAAAATGATTTTGGCAGCAACTGATAACATATTAATACATGAGGAGAACTCCTAAGCCTTCGAAAATACCAGTTTCTCCAAGATACCAAAAAATAACTTTTTTTTGTCGAGATCGACATTGACATGTTAAATGCAATGGAACGAAGGTTCACTGCTTGACTTCAAGATTTTATTAGAATTTAAATAATTAAATAAATCAAGAGACTTTGACGTTGGTGTCTTTTTACAATGAATATCACACAACTATTTATAAAATTTCATAAATAGCTTCTAATAACTATTAATAATTTCTAATAACTACTTAAAATACAAGAATAAGTCATACGATACCAAATGTCGATCCATCAACTTCCATTAATCATCGGTCTTTTCTTGGAGTGTCACTTGTCATATTTAACAATATTATATTTGGATATTTTAAATATAACATTATTTTTCATCAAGTTTTCACAAAATATAATAGACCATTTAGATGACAAAATTAATTTATATTAACCTTATAAATATTGACAGACTTTTAAATAGAAAATATTAAGTTCGACAGAAAAATATTAATTATGATGTAAATACTGCTATCAACTCTTTAAAAATGAGGGTCATCAAATTCTTGAAGAATTGTATCATTACACAAAAATTGAATCTTTAATAGCTATAAATGGCAAAAATTCTTCGTGACTCATTTTAAAAAAATATATAAATAAAATATTAGATTTTGAGTCCACCGAATCAAGATACGCTCAAAATAAAAATTTATACGAAAAATTACAAATAAAATAATGCAATTTAATATTTTTCAATACCAAACATGTACTTAAAAACCCTTGTATAAGCAATCAGGCCAATGTGCTGATAGCCTTTGGAAATATTGCGTACTCTGGCTTTCGAGATGCGCTCAATAGGCTTTCGAAAAGCGCGCTTGACAGACTTCTGAGAGACGCGATAGGTGCCTTTTTTTTTAACTGCTGTTGACAATTCCAATCAACGAAATATTTTTTTTTTAAAAAAACAACCACATTGGTACACTCAACAGCATCTCTGTCGACAAAAGCCTACTAATACTTTTTTTTCTTTTTATTTCGCTTGCTTTTCATTTTTTTTTATTTTTTATTCACGCATCTAAGCTATCTTCAGCATAAGTTGAAGACCTCTTAACAGGTCACATCATGTTAGACATGCACCTTTTACACAAAAATTCACATCCCGTGGACAGGCACTTTTTCTAACTTTGAAAATTTTATTTTTGTCACAAATTGCTAGCATACAAATTGTACTTATCCTTTTCCAAATAAAGTTTTTTTTGTGTGGACTTTTTTCCATTCATGCCTCAATAGGCGGGCTTTCAGTATGCAACTTTTATCTTAATTATGTACTGTTGTGCCTCGACAGGCGCTATCTATTTTTTAAAATTATATAATAACCCATGTGTTTCTTTCGAAATGGGGCCTATATCCCTTAGGTAGCCTATGCGCTGTGAAGCGCACAACAGCTTGATTTTTTTTGGGTTTATAAATTAGTTTATAAATTGTCTTTAGTTACGTTGAAAGTATATTTTTAACTATTATTTTAATTAAAATTTTATGTTATATATTTTTTATAAAAATATATTTTAACTATTATTTTAGTTTTGTATTTTTTACTTCACAATCATAGCATTGATCACCCAATACTTTTATATATATATATATATATGTATATTCTTTTGTCATTTCATTTGTGCTATTTTTTCATTCTAACTTATTATCCATTCCTTCTAGCGCTATTTTTTTTTATCAAAAAATAATTTTTTCCGTCGAAATCGACATCGACATGTTAAATGCGTTGGAGCAGAGGTTCAATGCCTAATTTTAGAACTTTATTAGAATTTAAATGACCGAATAAATCAAGTAATTTTGAGAAAAAAATAAAGAATCAAAAATTAATAAAATGAGATTTTATTAATTTTCGTAAAATAGAAATAAAGATTACAAGAAATAAATACTGGCACTCGCCTACGGTTAGTCGGCAAATATTAAGCATCCTTCCTTAAAGATCTTAGAAGAACGGTAACCACTTACATTATACTATTTCTAATACATAAATAAAAGATAAAAATTCGTTGTGAATTAATGAAGTTGGTGTCCTTTTACAATAGATACCACACAACTATTTATAAAATTTTATAAATAATTTCTAATAACTATGTGAAATACAAGATTAAGTCTTTCGATACCAAGTGTGTATCCTTCAACTTCCATTAATAGTTAGCATTCTCTTAGAGTGCCACTTGTCATTTTTAACAATATTATATTTAGACATTTTAAATATAATATTATCTCAATCAAACTTCATAAAATATAATACGCCATTTAGATAAAAAAAATTATTTTTTATTAAGTATATAAATACTGAGAAACTTTTAAATAAAAAATATTATTTTCGATAAAAAAAATGGTGTAAATAATGCCTCCAAACTCTTTAAGAATGAGAGCCATCAAATTCTTAAAGAGCTAGATCATTACACTAAAATCAAATATTTAATAGTTACAAATAGCTAAAATTTTCATGATACATTTTTTAAAAATATAAATAAAAAATTAGATTTTGAGTCCATCGAATCAAGCCACGCTTCAAATAAAATTCATACGGACAATTATAAATAAAATAATATAATCTAATATTTTTCAATACCAAACATACACTTAGAAACCCTTGTATAAGCAATCGGGCCAATGTGCTGATAGCGTTTGGAGATATTGCGTACTCGACTGGCTTACGAGAAAGGCTCAATAGGCATTCGAAAAGCGCACTTGATAGATTTTTGAAAGACGCAATCGATAGGTTCCCCTTTTTTTAACTGCTGTTGACAATCCCAATGAATCAAATATTTTTTTTAAAAAAAACAACCACATTGGTGCACTCAATAGCATCTCTATCGAGACAAGCCTACCAATACTTCTTATTTAGTTTTTTCGCTTGTTTTTCATTTTCTTTTATTTTTTATTCACGCATCTAAGCTATTTTCAGCATAAGTTGAAAACCTCTCGACAGGTCACATCATGTTAGACATGCACCTTTTTCACAAAAATTCACATCCCGTGGACAAACACTTTTTCTAACTTTTAAAATTTTCTTTTGCCACAAATTTCTAGTATACAAATTGTACTTATCCTTTTCCAAATAATTTTTTTTTGTTTTTTTGTTTTGTGTAGACTTTTTTTTATCCACGTCTCAATAGGCGAGCTTTCAGGGTACAACATCTATCTTAATTACGTACTATTGTGCCTCGACAGGCACTATTTATTTTTTTTAAAAATTATATAATAACTCATGCATTTCTTTCGAAATGGGGCCTATATCCCTTAGGTATGTGCTGTGAAGCGCATAACAGCTTGATTTTTTTTTTTTACTCTTGAAAAAAAATTGAAAGAGAATAACTTCTTGGACATTTTTTTTTTTTAAAATCTTCAATCAAGCCATCATTTTGGCTTATAAATTTTTTTTCATGTTGGGAGTATATTTTTAACTATTATTTTGATCGAAATTTTATATTACATATTTTTTATGAAAACATATTTTAATTACTATTTTATAGTTATTATTTTGATTTTGTATTTTTTGCTTCACAATTATAGTATTGATCAACAAACACTTTTATATATATATATATATGCCACTTCGCTTGTGCCATTTTTTCATTTCAACTTATTGGCCCTCCTTCTAACACCATTTTTTTATTATCAAAAAATAACTTTTTTCGTCGATATCGACATCGATATCGACAAGTTAAATGCGATGGAACAGAGCTTCAATGCCTGGTTTCAGGACTTTATTGAAATTTAAATGGCTGAACAAATTAAGAGATTTTGACAAGAAAATAAAGAATCGAAGATTAATAAAATGAGATTTTATTAATTTTCGTAAAATAGAAACAAAGATTACAAAAAAGAAATACCACAACTCGCTTACGGTTGCTCAGCAAATGTTGAGCATCTTCCCTTTGAAAATTCTTGAACAATGGGAACCATTTACATTACGCTACTTCTAATGCATAAATAAAAGATAAAAATCTGTTATGGATTGATGAAATTTGTGTTCTTTTACAACGGATGTCATGCAACTATTTATAAAATTTTATAAATAACTTCTAATATATAATTACCACTAATAATTTTTAATAACTATTTAAAATACAATAATAAGTTTTTCGATGCCAAATGTTCATCTTTCAACTTCTATTAACCGCTGGTCTTTCTTTGAAGTGTCACTTCATTAAATCTTTATAAAATATAATAGGTCATTTAGATAATAAAATTATTTTTTATTAAGTCTATAAATATTGACAAACTTTTAAATAAAAAATATTATCTTTAATAAAAAAATATTAATTATGATGTAAACAAATACTGACTTGCAATCTTTTCTACTTTTGCATATTTTTTTCACTCGGGCTTCTAAAACTCATCAAAGCAAAAGGGTTCGTGTCTATAGGCGCTATTTTTTTGAATCAATTCTGTAATTTGTTTATATAGCCAATTATGTTAGAGAGAGAGGGAGAGAGAGAGAGAGAGATAGATAGAGAGAGAGAATTGTATGGTTCATCACAGAAAGATAAAGCCCATTTGTACAGAAAATGGTAGTTTCAAGTCTTGATATGGGATTTGACATGTTTCATTTTGGGGAAGCTAAATAGCTGCAAGAACAACAATTAATGAATCCGATACCAAAAAAGAAAATAGAATCCAATATGTAAATGCACGCAGTATCCATCACTTGCACTTGTTCCTTGTCGTGGGATACTCTTGAATTGGACAAACCACACATGTAGGTGAAAAAGCAATGCTCATTGCTAAATATAATATTTGAAAAGGTTTTTCTAGTTACACTGGTAGAAAGGCTATCCAAATGGAAAAGGGAAAGCAGTTAAAGCAGGTGTTTGTCGTGTAAATGATTAAAATCACAGCAACCATGTGTGGTTGCACACATGGAAGAAGGATGAGAATAGTGAGGCAAGAGGTGAAATCAAACTCGAAAATAGACTTTGAGGCAATAAGAGGTAGAGAATATGTAACAAGCAATAGTGCCTTAAGCTATAAATTAAAGAAGGCATATCCTGTGCCAAGAGGACAAAATGTTGTTAAAAATCTCTGATGAGTTCCTGAGGAAAGGAGTAACCTTGGAGCCCTCTTGGGTTTTGGATTGATGGGCTTACTTCTAGGGGGTGCGAGGAGAATAAAAGGAAGTGCTGCCCATAATAGGATACCTAATGCTTGTTATGTCCACGCATTGTAGCCTTTTGACTTGTCTAACTGGTCGAAGGCATGCCTTTAGGAGAGTCAATGGCTCAACGCTAACTAGCAATGGATAAATCACTATTCTGGGGTTTAACTTGAAATCATTTTTCAATAAGGGTTAATATTAAATTTAGAAAGATGCCAAGGGGGCGTCATCCTAGTCCATTAAAAAGCGAAATAAATGTAAGGGATAACAAAAGTTGTGAACTCTCTTTGAAATTTAACTTTCCTATAAATTTTACCTACTATAAGGATGACTTACAAAAGTTTTCTTTCAACAAAACATATGTATCAAGGAAAAAAAAACATATATATATATATATTCCAATAAATTTTATCAACTCTAAGGATGACTCACAAAAGTCTTCTTTCAACAAAACTTATGCATCAGGAAGAATGACTCACAGAAGTCTTTCTTCAACAAAACATATGTACCAAGAAAAAAAAAAATATTCCAATAAATTTTACCAACTAACTATTCCTTCTTTTTTTTTTTTTCTTACTTCCAACTTGTAGTGTTTGAGGTGAATTGTTTTTTTACTTCTTTTAAAAATTTTAAAATAGCGTTGGATTTTTATTCAGAGTATATTATAACCATTTCATAGAATAAAAAAGTAGAATTGTTAGAGATATAAATATATTTGTTTTGGGAAAATAGAAAAGAAATAAAATCTTTATTATACTTTATGTAATTTAAAAACCTCTTTTCAACGAAAAATAATTAAAAATAAAAGTCACAAACAGGCATAAACAAGACGCTAACCGTGAAAATTGAGCATAAGACGCCCTAGTTAGGGGGAAAAAAGAAAAAAAAAAGTCAATAGTGATAACATCCCAAGACCATTAGCTTTCCAGTGGGTTGAGGGCTTGTTTGGAATAGTTTTTAAGTTGATATTTTTTTTTTAAAAGTTAGCTTTTAAGTTATCTTGTTTAGTTTAAAAAAAAGTTATCTATTTCTTTTCATCTTTTAATTTAAGAAAAAAAGTCAATATATTTCCTAAATACCCCAATTTTTTTTTCAAACAAAATTACTATAATACTCTTGCTTTAAAAAGTTAATCCTACTCACAAAAACAAAAAAAAATCGTACTAATATACCAATTATTACAATTTAAAAGTTAAAAGTAAAGACATTTTAAGCATTTCAATAGGAAACAAAAAAGCAAAACATAAAAAAAACTACTACAAAAAATTATCTCTAACAATTTATTTTTTTATTCTTTTTTGTTCTGAAAAAAATTAAACCTCTTAAAAGTCAAACTTTTTAAACATTCGAATTGATTTCAAACAGTCACAACCATCTTTTAAACATTCCAATTGATAATTATTAAATAATGCATTTTAACATATTAAGCGGAAAATCAACAAGGACTAATTGGGTACAACAATAATTTATTAATTAACTAATAATTATAAAATTAGAACACCAATTGAATTTATGTAGTTATTAAATACCTAGATTGTGTCAACCGCAATCTGCATGTAATATTTTTTAGTGTAACTCTATAAATTTAAGTATTTTTTTAAAATAAAAAATATATTTTAAAAAGCCTAAATTAGAAATTATGTAATAAGTAGGAAGTTAAATGATTTTAAATTCATATATTTTTTTATTGAGTAGGAAAGAATTTATATTTACTCTTATTAACCAAATCAAATCAAATCAAGTTTTTTGTACGAGGTGACCTAGAAATTCAATTTATATGCACGGTTAGAATCTGTCCAAATGAGCTCGTTAACGGTTTGAGAACTGCAAAGATGTAACAAACGTGAGCTGGTCGGCGATGACTTCTCAGAAGTTACTTTGATGATAAAGTTAGAACTATTTTTATGTAAAAAAATTGAGAAAAAAGTCAATGAATAGAGTTTTTGCTAAATTCTTAGATTACGCACACTTTTTCTCTTATGAAACTTCTTCTTTTATAGTTGAAGTGAATTTGCCTCTCTCTTGGGATCTCATGATGGCTTTACCCTCTCATACGCCATTTTACAAAATAGCTGCCATATCTATCATGCGAATGGCGATGTTAAAAGGTATGGGATGAGTTCGATCACATCACCATAAAATGCCTTCTCCTCGAGCACTTTCCTTATAGCCTTTGTGATCTTGGCCCATCATGCATTTGATGACAGACATCTATCAATCTAATCACATTAAATGCTATATGATACTGGTTCAAACTTATTTAATGTTGTATGATTCTGGCCACATCGCATTCAATACGACCTGTAGGGCAGTAATTCTACATTTTCAATTTGGAGCATGGCCTCCCAATTCATTTCAAAAAACGGGCACCGGTCTCACTTCAGTGCTCGGCTTGAAAGACCGTTGTTTCGAACGCGAGGGTGTCATTTGTAGTGGGTCATCCCGATTCGACTCTTTGAGCTTCGGCTATGATATTGTTGAATTTCTAGCGGCCCGAGGCGAATTGGATATGCTCTTCACTTTTGTATTAATTAATTTGGGTTGGCAATATGAATTTTTTTACGCCATTTTATTAATTCATGCTTATCGAGTTTTGACGAATTTTTAATATACCGACTGTCAGTTATCTAATGTACAATTTTTCTTATTTTTCTAAACTTGAAATTGAGTGTATAAAAGATAAAGACTATAAACACTGCATAGACGAAGTTATATTTATAAAAGAAAAAGACATAAAATTAACAAGTTTTCACCAAAATTTAATAAGTTCTATTTTGATCACTTATTTTATGAAATAATAAATAATACTCAATCTATTATTAATTCAAAAGGTGCTATTTTGTTCACTTATTTAATAAAAATAGTAAATAATACCGACTCTATTATTAATTGAAATTGTAGAGTTCATAACTAAATTTTATAAAGAGGTATTTTGTTTACTTTATTTATGGTGTGTGAACAATACACAGTTACACACCATATTCAAATCATATGCTCTCGCGCCGATCACTAGCAGTTAACCGTAATCGGTGGTTGGGGCACTCCACAGTAACAGTAAACGAACAAACGATGGGAGATCTCTGCAAATCCTCCATGATGTTCTTCTCCGATCAGCAACTCTGTTATGCCGATATCCTTCCTCCCTCTGAGGTACCTCTCTCTTCACCTACACGCGCGCGCGCATGTATTTACCTGCGCCTGTGAATTGAGTACATGTAAATTAATACTGTATTTGAAATTAAATTTCTTCTGTGCAGGTCCGAGCAAGAATTGAAGTAGCCGTTCTTAATTTCCTCAAGATCTTGAACTCTCCGACTCCAGCGATCTCAGATCTCTCTCTGGTCAGAAATTCGCTTCAAACTCTAGTCAGAATGCTTATAGATGCACATCTGTTAAGCCTTGAATGGCAATGAAACTGTTTAGTTTTAGTTCACTGTTCTAAGTACGTTAATTTGGGGATTGAGCGTTACAGATAAGTAGAACATCGAGCAACAGCCGAGTGAGTCGTGGACTGTTGACTGATGTTTCGTGGATTTTCCTATCTCACTCGTTTTGCACGAGGTCTTTGATGAGAGAAAACACTGCTAAAGCCTTCATTAGAGGTAAATAGTGTGATTTCTTTCTCATTCGGCTTCTTTGTATTCTTCAACAATGTGAATTTCGCCTCTTTGAATCGACTGATTCACAAGTCAGAAAATGAGATGTGATTTGTTCTAAAAATGTAAAGCTTTCAAAAAATCTGTAACTTTTCATTCTTTTTTTTTTCTTTTTCTTTTTTGCTTCTGAAAAATAGAATTTTCTTATCTAAAACTGGGAGATTCAAATTGTTTTTTTTACGTCTATGCAAATTTTGAATTAATTCATTAGCAATTTTACTTATTTTGATTTAGTTAATTCAGAATGAAGTGATTCGGTTTTTGCAAACAAATAGGAACTACATATATGTACCATCCTTTCTGGTACCTCATTCTTCTCTTGTTTGTCTCTCCCCCTATACAGTTTGGAAGGTGATGGCGATGTGCTATCAGGTTCTGGTTCAGGAAAAGAGACTGACTCAAAGAGAACTATTTTATAAATTGCTTTGTGATTCTCCAGAATATTTCACTTCCCAAGTGCAGGTCAACAGGACAATCCAAGGTCGCACACACTTGTGCTTGTTTGCCATCCATATCATACTGAGACGCATAAACTCTGTAGCACCTAATCTATTATGATGTGTAGAATACTCAAAATAAAGTGTGTATCCTAAACAGATGTGGTCGCGTTGGTTCGTTGCAGCCGCTACAGTCTCGGAATCATGGCATCTAGTAGAGGAGCCATAGCTGGCCGCCTGTTGCTGCAGGTAGGCATCCTCATTCCTCATTTCCTCCCCTATATATGAATATAAATTAAGATGATACTAATTAGTATGACAAATTGAGTGGATCAGCATGTGAAACACGTCGTACATTTGTTTCATAACTTTAGTATTCTTAATCAGTTCAATCTGCAGTTCTCAGTTTGAATCGAAATAGACGGGGCATTAGCCTCAATGAAAAGGAGCAGACGGTCAGATTTTCTGTAAATGTTCTTGTTCCATGAAATTAGAGGCGGTTTTCAATTGGAGGTTGTTTATATGGCAATAACTTTGCTTTCTTATTTTGCTCGACTTTAAGGCTTCACTAATCTAAAACAAACCTGTTGCACGGAAAGGAGGTAACTAGTTACCCTAAGAAGCTGCTCTGGAGGGTCAAGACACTGTTATATGTTTTCCTGCACCTAGCGCAGCTGCTTCGGAGGTCAGACACTGATATATATTTTCCTGAACCTAGTGCTGCAAAAAATCGAGCCAAGTTGATTACTATAGTGTTCAAGCTCCATTTGTTTATTTATTCAGCTCGAAGTCATACTCATGTTCAGCTCAAAATTCATGTTGAAATTGAAATTTTGCAAATGCGATACATCCTTAAACTTAAAAGGAAACACAAATGGTAGATTTCGTGAAACAGGAAGGTACTAGGCATCAATTGCATTCAATTTGTCTTCCTTGCTCTGACACCTCTACTTCATACTATGAAACAGGAGACAAACCAAGAGGTTGTAGACTGTTCTGCTTGTGGATCTTCAGGTTATGCTATTTCTGGTGATCTGAATTTGTTAGAGAAATTGATCATGAGGACCGATGCACGTTACATTATAGTTGTAGAGAAGGTAAACTGCTGCTTTGATATCATTCTAAACAACTTAAGAAAGTTATGCCAATGTCCTTCCAAAAAATGTTGTTGGAAACCTTGGTTTTGTTCAGCATGCCATATTCCAGAGGCTAGCTGAGGACTGTGTATATAACCAAATTCCAAGCATTCTCATCACGGCCAAAGGATATCCAGACATTGCCACAAGGTAACACACCTAGAGTCCTAGAACTTTTGCTCTGCTGCTAAAAAAGGAAAAAGCACTTTTCATCTTTGCTCAACTTTGTGGCCCTTGATAGTCCTTATAAGCTGCATGATTATGATCATAGTCCATGTTCTGAATGCTGAATAGGTTTCTCCTCCATCGAATGAGCAGAACTTTTCCTGACTTGCCTATTTTTGGGCTGGTTGATTGGTATGGATGGCGTTCACCTTGTCACAAAACATTAGATTTATGGTATCACTCACTCAGGTTTGTTTGAATTTGAAAATTTTCAAAGGAATCCAGCAGGATTAGCTATACTGTGCACCTTCAAGTTTGGAAGCATAGGGATGGGGCTTGAGGCTTACAGATATGGTGCTTTTTTTTATACCATAATCCAAGAATTCTACCTTTCTTTCATTTTTCTTATGTGAGAACGGAATTTATTCAACAACTATTAAGTCGTGTTTTTTCCCATCTAGCTTGCAATGTCAAGTGGCTGGGACTGCGAAAAGATGATCTAGAACTTATACCCGAACAATCTTTCATTCCGTGGAAACCACGGGACCTACAAATTGCGAAAAGCTTGGCATCCTCGGAAATTTTACAGGTAAATTGCCTAAGCACAAAAGCAAACCTTTGTGTGCTTTTGCTGTTATTTTAGATGGAAGCATGTTCTAAGCTTGTGTGTTTTACAGGACAAATACAAGGAAGAGTTGGCTGTAATGATGCAGAGTGGAAAGCGAGCAGAGATCGAAGCACTCTACTTCCATGGGTATGATTTCTTAGGGAAGTTCATTGCTAAGAAAATTGTACAAACAAATTACCTATAGAATGAAAAAACGGAAGAGTAAAAGTACTTTTTATGCTCAAGAGGTTCCTGCTGAAGAAAATTATGAGTCTGCTCATGCCAAGAAAAATATGCAAACTTCCATATGATTCTGCTCTAGCTTCTCCTGTAGTATTCACTGCTTCAAAACTAACCAGTTATGAATGATTTACTTGAGCTTCCCTCTATGTAACCCATCATGTTGCGTGGCAGATTAATATTGACCATGTCATCCAATAGTGAAGACGCGTCATCCTCCTCTATGTGACAAGCTAAGGGTCAAAACACACTTCCATGTTACAGTATTCAATCTCACATTGTCCGGGTATAGAATGAATAGTCACTTAGACTTCTCTTAATAACTTAAGTTTTTAAGTTGAACACTAAGTTTCTATATGGTATTAGAACGGACTCATTCTACAACTATACAAAATACGAGGAAAAAAACCCATGCACCCCATAATTACAAATCCAAGAAAAAATTTGCACAATGATAAACTTAGAAAAAATATACATGTGACAGGACCTCAAAAAGAAGCTGCATGTGAGAGAAAATGTCAAAATATTCAATTTTACATTGTTTGGGTATAGAATGAGCGATCACTTAATAGAATGTTAAGACCTCTCTACTTAATAGCTTAAGTTTTTAGGTTGGATACAAAATTTTCACATCCCAATTTTCAAATCATCGTAAATTTCATTCTCAAACAAAAAGTAAAATGTATTCATAAAGTACTCTAAAGTCTAAACATAATAAAACAACACTTCTGAAGTACTCAGTTATCAGTGTTTCCTAAACTATTCTTCTTTGACTCCTTTCTAATTTATTATTATAACTTATAGATTATTCCTGCTTAACTTATTCAGATCCAATACGAGGCTGAAACGGATGAATCAGAAATGAGTGCATGCTGCCTCCAGTCCACACTCTTCAAGAATCACAATTAAAAAAAAAACGCTTAAATAGTCTCAGTAGCAATCTACAGACCATTACAGGTATCTAAAATTCCTAACAAAATTTAACTGCCTCTCTTTAATGGAAGACTAACTCTCTTTCCAGTCACCGAAAACCTGTCACTGAGTTCCACCTGCAAAACGAAACAAAAAATGTCACGTCGTACTCGAATAGGCAAAATACCTCAAAAAGGACGTACATTAATGAAATAAACTATGAAACATTGACCAAAACTCGAATAGACAATATAATAGTTGTATTGCTTGCACAACGAAGGTGACCAAATTGGGCAGATATAGGAATATTTGGGATTCATCTCATTCTTTAAGAACTCATAAATATCCTCATGGCTTCAGTATGTGCAACATGTTGGCACAAAACATTCTGAAGCTGTTCATAGCATCTCTAAATGAGATTAATGTTATGTCATTCATATTGGAAAGAAAAGGGAAAAAATGACAATTAGCATGACAAGTGAATGAATAATTTTAGGTAATTTGAGAATATCCAGGCAAAACATTGACTTCAGGATCAGGTTACTGACCTGAGTGAAATAGAAAGGATTAACGAGTACATTACAGATCTAGTAAACTGTGTGATCACAAAAGGAGCAACGGGATGTACAATATAAAACATTATCCAGGCAGGGAAAATGCCTTTTTTTTGGGGGTGCCATTATGCAATCGCATCCAGCTATCTTTTGCTTACTATTTTTAGAACCTTCATATTTATAGTAACAAAGTTGTTAAACTTTTTTGATTGAGAAATAAACGCTCTTGGAATCCCAGGACTCTTATGCTAAAGCAACAATGAATGCTATCTAGTTTCCAGCTACTATTTGGAAATTGCTACCTTTATAAATGGGTGATCAGATAGTTAACATTGTCTAAGCATAACGTTTCATGTAAGAGTATTAGGCACCAGGAATGAACGTTTCAAGAACAGAAACCTGCCTGATGTTAAATTTCACATTGCTTTTCTGTTTTCAAGATCTGATAGTGCATTACCTGCTGGTCATTTGGTGACTTTGTTTCAAAGACACCAACGAGATGTAAAGTAAGTAACTTCCATTCTGTTTATGTTTCTGTATGTATTAGAAAATGATGCATGTCCCTTATCTTCGTACTCGTGATCCCCTTCGCCCCCCTAATCAAGGTAATGGATAACCTTAGCTATTGCTATCATTCATTTTTTTCATAAAACAAAATTGCCCGCATGCGTTGTCTGTTTCCTTTGGAAGTCATCTTGTTCTATACTTATTCAATGGATACAATAGTTAATTATCCCCAAGACATATGTGTGACTGTTCAGGTTTTGTTTTCCCCAATGTCGAGGAAATCTATCTCAGATGGCCAGGTGTTCTGGATGGGGATGCCTATATGTTATGGCATGTGAATCTTAGAAAGAAATTTGTTAAGAAAAATTTCTCCCTCTTTAATTTGTGGAAAATCCAAGAATAATCATCACAATAACTGATTTTAATGCAAAATTTGTGTGTACTAGATGTTAAACTACAGAGTTGAAATCTGTCAAACTATTTGGGACTATAGTGATGTGCTTCCTCTTAAAGTAATTGCCCTCTCCTAGTTATCTTTCTGTAAAAAAAGTGAGTACTTGTGATTTGAGAATTGATGCGAGAAGATGAACTAACACTAGGCTTTTGGTCCAAGTACTCCAGACTTTCCACTCAAGTTCAATTCTGTGATGATTGCTTATTCTCCCATTTTCTCCAGTTGTCATCGTCTGCTTACCATGGAAATAATTGGTGATAAACACTTCCCCTTTCTCATCTTCAAATCCATATGTATTCAATGTAAATAAGGGAAAGAAAAACTGAAGACGCTTAAGAGAGAGAGAGCCTTTATTTTGTAACAAAGCCGGTCCTAACTTTGTGGCCTATTAACTTTAATTAGTGTTGATGTGTATTTTGTTTGATAAGTCTGTAGCTACCCATTAATTATTGTTTCTTTGATGTGTAACCAGCATGCCTTGTAACCCTTTTGGCAGTGATATCTTTTGAAGCAAAAAATACACGTCTGAGACATTTCTATCAGAATGCTGAAAATAAGGTTAGAGTTCATTATAACCTTCACAACAAACTGTGAAGGTTATAATGCATGAAAGGATCTTTGAACATCCATAGAATGGCTTGAAAATCCTTAGTACAGATCAAAGAGAGTTGCCTCTGAACTTCTGACACCAGAGAAGGGAAGCAAACATCCCAGGGCTTTTGTTTTAGATAGCCGTCTGTAGTGAGCTTTCCCACTGTTACTTAAAGGTCTCAAGTCCTTTAGGATGTCTTATAAATATTCGCTCATAATATCATTTTGACACATAAACGAAAAACACAACAACGAGAAAGAACAGCGCAATTAGACACAGAAGACAATTTACGAAGTTTACTCAAAATTAGGACTATGTCCACAGAATTGCAACGATTTCATTGTGAGTTGTGAAAAACTACGTTTAATGGCCTTAGCCTCCAGTATACAGACGAAATCTCACAAAAAACCTATTTAAAACGGTAGTGAATCTAGAACAGGGTCGGGTCATGGGTCCAGCCACCCAAAATAACCAAACTCCATATGCCTAGCAATCATTCATGCGTTTGTGTGTTGTAAATGGAAAGGAAACCTTGTTTGCTCGTTGTTGTAAACCTTTGCTATACTCTACATTTTAAGGACTGAGTTCACAATAGGGCTTCAACTATTAGTTTATCTCATACCGGTCGATACATAACGAGATTTTAGGCTTTTTACACTGATAATTACTAATGTATCGACCGATACTGTTTGATATCGACTGATAAATGACTTATATTACCGATACCGGTGTATTTTGATATGGCAATTTTGAACGTTGCTTCACAGTCTCCATCTCTGTTTAGGAGCTTCTAACCACTGTGACGAAGGCCCGGATTTGTACATGGATGTGGACTTCCTCTGAAGTTCCTTGTGTTTTGTTCTTCTTCTGTGGCATTATCTAGCTGGTCTTTTACCGTTTCTGTTTTTTTTTTCTTTTCTTCTTCCCCTGGTTCCTTTCCCTTTATCTTGTATTTCAATCAGCCAAAAAAATGCATTTAATGTTCGAGTTCAAGCCATGGAAATAACTTTTCATAGAATATTAGCCCGCTTTGCAATACTAACTTATTAGCTTATTTTATATTTTTCTTTTAGTGATTTTTTTTAATTTTTGATTAAAATTTTATATTTTTTTGAATCTTTTCATCAAGATGAATCAAAAAATTAAAAACATGAAAAAGATAAAAAAAAAAATCCATAGGAGTCAATAAATTTTTTTACTTTGCTTATTTTATTCTTTAGCAAGTTTTTTACTTTTTGATCACATTTTTTTATTTTTTATTTCTCTCATCAAGAATAATTGAAAAAAAAATTAATCAAAAAATAAAAAACCTAAAAAACAGAAATAACCCAAATATTGAAAAATTATCCAAAACTGGCTGTTACCCCTATAAAATCCAACGGAATGTGTGCTGTCAGTACAATATTTGCTTAATTAGAGTCTAGAACAAGTTTGGAAATATTCATTAAGAACCCAACAATTGAGGGTGTTTGCAAAGTTTTTGTTGCTCATTTTTTATTTTTTATTATTAATTTTAATAATAAGTTATAATTTTTGTTATAAATTATAATTATTTTTTTCGATTTAAACTACAAATTAACATATTTATTAAATACTCATAATTTTTATTATAATTAGAATTTTTAAAATATTAATTTTAATAATAGCAAATACTTTCAACATATTAGGATGTGTGCTTATCAGGGGGTCTTCAATAAAACTAAAAGGATCCTTTTTTTTTTATCAACACAAGCTAACAAAAAGTGTTTTTTTTTATATATATGAAAATACTAACCGCTGCTCGTTCAACAGTAATAATGAGTAAAAAAAATATAATATTATAAAAAATATTGTAAGCTTTTGTTAAAATTATTATTCTATTATTTACTGTTTAGACAGTGATTAAGCCTGCGTTTGGGTTAATTTATTTGTGTGATTTTTTGACTTAAAAATTTTTAAAAAATTAACTGATTTGATTTATTAGATTTTTTTTATTTTTTATTTTTATTTTTTTTACATGATTTGACATTTATTTTTGTACATGAAAAAGTTAAAATATGTAAAAATTACTAAAAAAAAATGCCAGTATAAACGCATGCTAAATAATCATTTCATGTATGACTCACGTAATCATTTTCATGTATAGCAATTAGGACGCAATTTTTTTAAAAGAATAATAAAAATTAATTGTAAACATATAGAAAAGGGAAAAGTTTAAGTATATTGTGTATTTTATTTTAGGGTAAATTACATTGACTTTTTTTGAGATTCATAAAATTATTAATTATTTTATTTGTAATTTTTGAAATATCATTAACCTCCTATTTAGTTTAATTTTTGCATCAAATTAGTCTAACTGTTAAATTTTTGTTACTACTTAACGAAAAAATTATTTTTCAATGTATATTTTTTATTAGAAAATAATATATTAAAATTATTTTTTATCAAAAATTATTTTTATTATTATATAAAAAATAACATATTATTTTCTAATTA
>JAOTRH010000013.1:8442188-8455922 GCA_034768845.1 Heliamphora exappendiculata | reverse complement strand
ATTAACATAAGGCAATGACAAAAAGACAAAGAATTTAATAATATTTAATTAATTTATTCTTTATATAACATATTAAAAATAATAAAATAAATAGTTCACATCATCAAAGTGCTCGACCTCCGTAATCATCACCCACACAATTATCCTTAAAACCTATAGAGTAACTTTTAATTTTCGTGCGATTTTTAATTTATTATAATAAAAATATTAAATTTAAAAAGAAAAAAAAAAGAAAAAGAGAAAAAAACCAAAGTGGTTCGAAATTTTCAAACTAAAAAAGAATTAGTTAAGAAAAATGGAGTATCAGAGTAATGTGATTTTTAAATTATACCCTCTAAGTTTTATAAGAAAATTAGTAATAGAAAAAAATAAAAAGAAACCTAAAAAAGGGTATTATTGGTAAAGAATAAATTGTTTATACATTTTCAATTTTCCGAAAGACAAAATATAACAGTACAGATAATATTTACACAAAATATGTGCATGTGAAATATAAATTAGTGTAGATGAAAGTTTCTTTTCTTCTTTTTCCATTTTTTGTATATATATATTTTTTGTCAGGATGGGCCAACTTAGGCCCATAATCAGAAGGTTAAAATCAACTTACACGGTTTTACAGTACGTTTGGGAATTAAGGTGAGAAAAGAAAAAAGAAATTACTTAAGTAATAAAAGAAAAAAATAAAATAAATAATTATGCTTTCTCTCTATTTTGTTTGAATAAATAAGAGAAAATATTTTCATTAAGCTTCTATCTTATTTGGTTAGTTTCAATAAAAGAAGAAAAAAAAAGTACCTCACATAATATTACTTAATTGATCCTATTTTAAAGTAAGAGTACTTAATGTGTATAATTTTAAAAGGCTAATATTAACATTACAAAATAAAAACCTTTAAGTGGTTTATTTTTGTCCAAATCTCTCCACTTTTGGACAGATTCAAAAATGTGATTTTAATTTTTAAAAGATAACTAAATCTCTCAATTTTTTTTAATTTCTTTTAATTTTTTTTATTTCTATTTATCCAAACAAGTAATTGAAATAATAGCACAATTATTTTTTTCCTTTTCTTTCCAAATCACTTAACGTGATAATTCAATTATTTCTTCAAGATACAAGCACTGGATGTCTTGCATTTTTTTTTAATATCTAATAGTATTCAAATTAATTTATGCGTACTTCAACTAATTTTTAAATGACTAATTCCATCATCCACAAAGTGAGAAAAGCAATTAAAATAGAATCAAAATATCGTATGAACTACTCTTAAAAAATTAATAGAACTTATGAGGTCTTAAACGTGAGACGAGATTTTATAACCCTTTTGAAGCAATTCTACCCTCCAAGTCGTTACTCCGAATCTTAAGGGCGTCTTATTTTTTCCATTATACTATATACATGATAAATATCGATCAAAGACTATATGCACCAATAATTTTACATGAGGAACTACTGAATTCAATCAGTTGTCGTTACTTTTCAATTTTTTATTGCGGTCTATCATGAGATACTTAAATTGAATTAATAATTAACTTTTAAGATTCGTCCTAAACATAATTAGTTATTTTTAATTACGTAAACTAATAGTTCAAACCATATTCAAGGGTAGGGCATTTTTCATTTTTATAAAAACTTTTATACTAGAAACAGTGATATCTCCAAATCTAACCCCTCTGGAATGTAAAATATATCTCTTATTACCATCCCTATAGCATATGAGACAAATGTATGCATTTTGATTTAAGGTTGTATTCTATTATTACGATTCTTTGGACTTCCCACCATCTAGGTACTCAAATATGTAGTCCGAGCAAGAGATTGTGTGCTGATCCAATATTGGGTCCGGACTCCATTACCGAATTGAAAACAAGCTGAACTCATTTCCAGGCTACTCTGAAGGTTCTGTCACTGAAAGATCTCTGATTTGTTCCCTTATTCCTTTCAACAACTCATAGATCGTTTCACTCTCTGGGTAGCTTGTTTCAGCCACTATAAACCTGTGCATGTCCCCTTTCACCTCCACACTGTTCCACCCTCCTTCCTTTTTGAGCTCCTCTGATCTCCTCATCTCTGCTCTTGCCCATGCCGCATCTTCCCACCTGCCAACACTCAGCATACACATTCGATATTGCTGCTCTCCAAACATCGCTATTCGGTTCCAGCTTAGAGAGTTTACTAGCTGCTCTTTCAGCAATCTCAACATTTCTGAAGAGTGCACAACCACCTAATAAAGCTCCCCACACATCAGGACCTGGCCTCACCGGCATCTTCTCTATGAAAGTTTCTGCCTCCTCAAGTCTCCCTGACTTGCCTAAGAGATCAACCATGCAGGCAAAATGTTCCATTCTCGTAACAAAGCCAAATTCTTTTTTCATACAGTCAAAAATTTCAAAAGCTTCTTCTATCAACCCAGCATGGGCACAGGCAGACAGAATGTTGACAAATGTGATTGCATTTGGATGGTGGCTCATCGACCTCTTCAGCTTGTTGAAAATTTGCAAGGCAGAGTCTCTGTTCCCATTGATTCCATATGCTGCAATCAACGAATCCCAGGAACCCAGATCTCTTACAGACATCTCTCCAAAGATCTGCTCCGCAAAATCTAACCTTCCCAATTTCCCATACATATCTATCAAAGAATTTTGAACAAAAATGTCAAAAATTAAGCCTGCTGTCATTGCATATCCATGAGCAACTTGACCTAGCTGCAAGGATGCCAAGTTTGAACAGGCTTGGATCGATGTAAGCATTGTAATAAAATCAGGGAAAATGTTATCTTCTGCACAGTAAGTGTGGATCTCACTAAGAAGCTTTAATACTTCACTAGATCTCTTCGCAAGGCATGTCATCAAGGTGTTCCAACTAATTATGTCTTTGAAGCTCATCATTCTGAAAAGTTGAAATGCAAAATCAAGTTGACCACTTTCCCCATACAAATCCATAAGAGAGTTTTCCACAGAGGTGCAAGGTAAAAATCCATGTTTAATCAAGTATCCATGGATCTCTTCCCCAAGCATGAAAGAACCAGAATGGCCACAGCCCTGAAGAAGACTTGCCATGGTCTCTGGACAAAGTTACGAACCTTCACCGGTGAAACAGAAATGGAAAAAAAGTTCTATAGCTTCTTCAAAGTATCCATTAGCAGTATACATCTCAACTAGAGAATTTATCACATGGGCATTTCTAGACCATTCTGTCTTCAAAACAAAACCATGAATCGATTGAAAAATATGCCATTCACCAATCGACGAGCATGCCTGTAAAATGCATAAAATTGTTACCTCATTTGGCAGGACCCCATCTTCTCGCATCCGGAAGAACAACGAAAGAGCTCTCTTCGTCATCCCATTGCCTACATGACCTGAAATGGCTGAAGTCCAAGAAACCACATCTCTGCAACTCAACCTATCTAATACATCTTCCGCAGTCCCAAGCATCCCGGATTTTGCATATGCATCTATCAAAGAATTCTGGAAGAAATTATCTCTGTCAAACCCATATTTTATCGCGAAACAGTGAATAAACCCAACAAGTCTAGGGTCACCTCTCCGGGCACAAGCTTGTAGAACCACAGCTAGAGTGTATTCATTGGGAGGCAAACTTTCCAACATCTGCTGAAAAAGGGATAGTACTTCACCCACAAATCCTTTCTGGCAAAACCCCGACATCATCGTTGTCCAGGACACAACAGTTCTGTTAGGCATATAATCAAACACTTTGGCTGCATCGTCTAGATGCCGACATTTTGTGTACATGTCGAGAAGGGAGTTGGTGATGAAGGCATCGGCATCGAGCCCCGATTTAAGTATGTTCGCGTGAATGCAAGAACCGAATTTCAAGTTCCTTTCAGTGGTGATCATACGAACTAAAGATACTGCATCAGAAAAAACGCCTTCGCTGAGTGAAAAATAATGCAGGTTTGGGTTGCCTGTCCTCTTTGTCTGAACCTGCAAATCTTGGTAATTATGGATTTGGGAAGAGGATGACCCGAGAGAATGGAGGTGAAGAGTGTACATTTTGACTCTCAGTTGAGCGGCTTCGTTACCTGTCGCATTGTCCTACTTCATAACGTGACAACGTAACATAAAACAGAACACTAGCAGTCCGTTTGGCGGCGACGGCAATGGTGACGGTGGTAGTGGGAGGCGGTGATGGTAGTGGGGTGGTGGTGGGGGAGCTGGTGGTGGTGGATGAATCTTCGATGACAGTCGTTAAAATGGAATGCATGATCCATAGGTTGTCAAAATTAATGTCCACTTATTTTTTTGTTAGAATAATTATTTTATTGAAACGTCATTCCCACATTGCCCTGTTTCTGTTTGGGCTAAACACCTTTATTATTGTTTGTTTTCGTCTCTTGAGAACTTTTTCTAATCTTTTATCTAAATTTTTTTATTTTTGATGAAATGAACTAAAAAAAATAAAAAAATTTAATCAAAAAATAAATTTTTTTTACTAAAGACAAATATAAATAATATAAAATTTGACTTATTAATTTATTTTTATTTATTTTTATTTTTTCTAAATTTTTTTTATATTTTAATTAAAAATTTTATTTTTTCGTCTCATATCGATAAAATGAACTTAAAAGTATAATATTTTAACTAAATAATAAAAAAATTCATTAAAAATAAAAATAAATAAAATAAAATAAACAAATAAACAATTATCCCAAAAGGGTCCTAAAGAGAATATAAAGGTAGAATGACCATTTCTTTCCAATCAATCATATCAACCAAACATGACATAAGAAAAAATAAATAAATAATTATGTTTTCTTTATGTATTGTTTAGATAAGGCAGAGAGAAAAAAGAGAAATGATAGTTATTTTTTTCTATGTTATTTTGTTATCCTCAATAGAGAATGAAAAAAAAAGTGTTTAGTAGTATTTATTGCTTTAACTTTATAATAATTGTGCATTGAGTCTATTTTTGAATACTAATTTTGGAATTTTAAAGCTTGTTTTCTCTCCAAATCTCTCCACTTTTGGAGAGATTCAAAAAATGACCATTAACATGAGTGTATGTGTTCTGTAGAAATACAATTCTTTACTATCTACTGAACCCACAATACTTGTCAAGGAACTGCAAATGCCTGAAGATATTCAGATCTAATAATAAGTCCTTGAATGCTATAATTGCTCTGAAGGAAACAGGTTTCCAAACAAAGCTAATTTAAGTACAGAAATCTGCCTCATAAATGTTTACTTTTGTAAGAACTAAGAACACATCTGAACTTCAACATTTTCTATTGGCAGGCTTTCTGTTGGAAAATTACATTCTGCTATATACTCCTGTCCTTGGTCCGGCAAGAGATCGCACGGCTGAGGAATCACCCCACTTGAAATCCCGGCCACATCGGAGCAATTCCAAGGAACTTTCTTTGAGTTCTTAGCAAGCTCAATGGTCACGTTAGATATGCAGATTCCGGTGAATGGATCACCTGAGATTCCCTCCAACTTTGCAGCCATTGTCGCGTTCTCGACAACCATGTCGCGGTAATTGATGTTCTGGATCACAGGAATTGCATTGGGATCATAATTGTTATCAGCATGAGACCCATAGTCTCCAGTCATCCAAAAGGCCCATTTCATGGTTTTCATTGTCATCCCTCTCACATAGATGTCCTTCACATACCCTCCCCTTCCTACCGCAGTTTTGATCCTAACTCCTGACTCTGAATTGATAGCTATGATGTCTTCAGCCCTTACGTCCTCGATCCCTCCCGACATTTCACTGCCCAGTGCAATCACTGCACTGGACGGAGAAATGCACGTGAGTCGTCTGATTACAAGCTGTTTGGTCGGCATCCCAAAAGCAATTCCATATTCGTCCCAGCCACTCTTAACAGCTACACAGTCATCCCCGGAGACGATGTAACAGTCCTCAATTCGGGTGTTCAAGCAAGAGTCTGAACACAAACCAAACCATCATTAATTTGTCTCTTCCAGCATGTGAGGTAATTTTAGATTCCATGAACTCACCTGGATTGATCCCATCAGTATTCGGAGACGTGACTGGTGCAATGATCGTGATGCTTTGAACGATGATGTTGCTGCACAAAGCAAAATGTCAGTATCAGCTTCAGATGAGAAAAAAGGAAACGAGACTCGGATTAGGAGAGGCAGGGAGGGGAACCTGCAATAAACAGGATGAACATTCCACGATGGAGAATTAACCAATGTAAGATTGGATATTTGGATGGTGTCGGAGTACATGATCTCAATGAGGTAAGGCCGGGTGTATTGCAGCACTCCCTTGTGGAATTTTTCCCACCAGAGAGCGCCTTGACCATCAATGGTGCCATTCTCCCCTGGAACCAAAATATCGCTCACCAAATTTATGCATGCACTCAAAACCAATCAGAATGGTGCTGAACTTCTTCCAAATTTTGGCTACTCAAACAAGAAAAACTTTTGTTCTTGGTACCTGTTATAACAACATCAGTGAGGTTGCTTCCAAAGATTAAACTGATGTATCTTCCACCGGCTGTATCCCTTCCTCGGCCATAGGAGGGAAGGGGTTTAACCACGGGCCATTTGTCCACGTCCTAAACCAATTGAAGGGGGCTCGAAATAATCAGAAATCATGTTAAAAAACATTCAACTCAGCCTCCTGTTGTGGAATTGTTGAAGATGAGCTAGGATTTTCATCAGCCACCAAAGCCACCAAATCAGCCAACAAATTTGTACTTCGAAAATTGAACATTTGTTCAAATCATTTGCTCAAGCATGCATATGAAGAGTTCTCTCTATTTTTCTATACATATATATCTTTTGTATGTATTCAAAGGGTGGAAAGAGTTTTAGTGAGGATGAAAGCATTTGTATTTCTTTGAGAGTTTGTACGAGAATTTGTATTGTTTTTCCTCCTTATTAGATATCCATTGCCCGTAGACTTAGACAAATTGCCGAGCCATGTAAATTTTTGTCTTTGGTGTGTTTTGAGTATCAGATGCCCAGGGACTTAGGCAAGTGGTGGAACCATTCGCACAGCAGGAAACTCTCAAGCGTACCAATTCAATGTTGCATCACATTTTGTTGAGGGTGCCTAAGGTTTCAAGTTGCAGTTCTCAGCTTTTTCAGCAATTACTGTTAATTTTCTGCCTCAAATTCTTTTGCCTTCAATTTGAACTTGATTTGGAAGCTAATATTCCCATTTCATATGTTTCAATGATGGACAAAGAAGGGGAAAAGAACAAAACCCAAATAGAAATAACCTAATCTAGGTGACTTAAGCAGGAGTAACACATAACGTCAGAATACACTAATTGACTATGGAAATTAGACCGGCTGAAGCAGGTGACCTACCATCCTCACAAAGACTTACTTTATAGAATCAGCATTCAACAATGAATTGTCCATGCACCTTGCCATGTCACCCACCGTAATGTATTGAATTTGGCTTTATCCTAGCCTTGTTTACTGGAAGGGTATGACCCTAACTTTGGGGAATGTAAAATATACCAGAAAATTTAGATGCGCTGCCAAGGACCCGTGACTACTCACACGATTGCCCCTCAAATGCTGCCACAAAATCCCTTGGTTTATTCTGTATGGTTTGCTTCAACTGCAATCCTTGGTATACCTCATTCTATATGATTACTTCCATTGCCAAAACCTTACTAACCTGTGCTAGGGATTCTTCTTTCTCGTCCCAACTTGTGTTAGGTGTGGAGTTTGGTTTTTCTTTTTCTTAATCAGTTTTTTTTTGTGAGATCCATTGGACCAATTTATCCCGTTTTGGGTACATATTTATTGCTCTGTTTTAGGAATTTGCACTCATTTTTGTATTGCATTATTTCATAGTGTCTATTTGTGATTGCATTATTCTGTGTTCTGCGATAACAACTTGGTGGTGGGTCTGGAGTTCAACACAAAGGCAGATTGACAACTAACTTAAAAGTTAGTTTTTTTACTTTTTTGCGTCTTTAGTAAAAAAAAATTAAATTTAGTTTAAAATAAATTATTTGTAACTTAACTTTTAAACTAGCTTTTTTTAAGTTGGTTGTTTGGATAAAAAATTAAATTTTTTTGTTTTTTTTGTTCAAAGTGGTTTATTCTTCTATATATTTAATATTTACAAATTATATATTGTGGGTAGTGGTAGTAAATAAGTTATAAATAAAGAAGTATTATTGTATTTTAAAAGTGGTAGGAGTTAGAATAGAATATTATTAGAATTTGTGTTTTAATTTGATATTGTATTTTGTCCTTATATTAACAATTATTGAATTTTTTCAAATGAACAATTTTGATTTTTTTAACATTTTCAGTCAAAAAAAAATAAAAATAAAAATAAAAAGCCAAAATTGCCAACAAGGGCCAAAATTGCATAAAGTCAATGTTGAATTGCAGGCCCCATCAGCCACCAGTCTTGAGCATTCTTGTTCAATTTTAAAACTGGTAATGATCTTTTAGTTTTAGGTGTTACACTATTTCCCCAAATTGGAGAAACATATGAAAAAGCTTTTCAAATTCTGCATCTTTTACATGATTTGATAGTCTTAGCATCCAAATACTCTGTTTATTTGGGGAAAAAAAGTGAAAATTCAAAATGGGACTCATTGAAATCGAACCTGAGAAGCAAGAAGAACAGCATCCTTGTGGAGATAGAGAGTGAAATGGCTGCTGAGATTGAAGCTCCCCGTCAACCATCTTCCAGGAGGAACAAAGAGTTGTGACCCACCGTCGGACCCAAACTGGCTTAGATGCGTTATCGCCGCCCTGAAGGCCTCCGTATTCAACGTTGTTCCGTCGCCAATCCCTCCAAAATCCGTCAACGACGCGCTGTGAGCCCTGCAACTTACAGCCGAGTACTCAAAGTCGTCTCGAGCACGAGCTTTCCGGCCATAAACGTTGCTCGATCTCAAGAAAACCAGGACAACAAACACTGAAACTATCTCAAGTACCTGTAATGTTGAAAAACCAAACTATAAAAAGACGAATCTTCCGGAATTTTATGAGTTTTTGTATGAAAGAATCTTGCTCAAAGGGGGAATTAGCACAAATCTAAGTAAAAAAATCGTAAAACATGACGGATGAATGGTTAGTTAGTGTGCATTTTCAAGAAGAAAGGAGTAAAATATTGGAAGAGAAGAGGGTTACTTGAGCTGTTAGAGGACTTGTTGAGAACGCCATTATTGGTAACCCAGGTGGATTTTTGGTTTGTTGCAATCTTACAGACCCATTCCCACAAATATATAGAATGCAGGAGTTGTGGACAGTGTTCCCACTGCCCAGCACTTTCTTTTCTTTTCCCCATCTTCTTTATGCGGTTAGGCCTGTTATTTGCCTGCCAAGACTTCGTTGATGATGGGGAAAAGAAGAAATTTGTAGTGTCAAAGTACCTTGGTTTGTCGTACTAATAGTGACACATACCTATAAAATTTCTTCATAAATTTTAAGGAACTTTTAAATAGAGATTATATATGTAAAATTTGTAAATTGATTAGTCTTGTTTTTATTTTTATTTAAACTATGGCCTATTTTATGTTCCTATACATATGTTCCTAAGTCTCATTTAAATAATAGCTAACATCAAAATTCTATCCCGTCGTCAATCTCTTTCTTCTTCTACGGTATCGATGTCATCGATTCCTTCTTCTTTGATGCCGTCTTCATCTTCTACTTCTCTAATCTTTTGACGTCGACTCCTTCGCAATACTAAGGCTTCATTGACTGCGAACCCCTTTAGAGATCCCAACATCGACTTTTGCAAAAACTCTTGCCGCCACCCCTTTGCAGCAGTGACCATTGACGACTTCACATCTACCATCATCGTCGACCACTAAATCTCTATCGCCAATCTCTCATCTTGCATTGCCAATCATCGACGAGTTCGATCGTTGACTGTCAATTGCGAGATCTCCTGTCAACACTAACAAAAATTGAGAAAATTAAACTGAGAAATTTATCAATTGAAAAAGAAAATTCTCAATTATTTCTTTATTTTGACAAAAAAAAAATCTTGTATTGAAAAAATCTCTCAGTTAAATACATGTGTGAACAGAGAAAACACACAATTAACCAAAAGAATTTTCAATCGCTGCCTCATTTTTTGACAAAAAAATATTGCTATGAGAATTTTTTTCAGAAATTTAATCTGACAATTTTCTTTGTTAAAAGAAAAATTCTCAATCATTCACTTATTTTTACAAAAATGCTGCACGGAAAAATTTCTCAGTTAAATGCGCAGTGAACAGAAAAATTTCTCATTTACATTTTTAACTCGACAGCAGTGGTCGAAATAGGTGATAGTCCACGGTGATGATGATGATCGACGGTGACGGTATTGACAACGACGGTGATGGTCGACAATGATAACAGAAGTTGCAGCAAAAGGCAACGAGCGAATTAATGGTGATGGTAACAGAAGTTGCGACAAGAGGTAGCAAACGACGGCGATGGTCGATAGTGATGATCGACAACGAGAGGCGACTAGAGCTTTTGGAATAAGTAAATTGTGGCTAGAATTTCTATAATAAAGGGAATATTTAATATATTTTAGAAGGACATTTAAAAATTAGTACGAGAACTTTAAAAAAAAATTAATAGTAGAACTACATCTTTTAGAATTCTTTTAAATAAGACTACTAATTAATTAATCCTAAATTTTATGTAATAAAATATTATAACTTTATGTAATATCCATATAGATATTAAAAATTTAATCTTTAAAATCAAACAATTTCGTTGTTTTCTTTTATTCTCTCTCCTCTCTCATATCTTCTATGTAAAAAAAGTATTAAAAAAATATTAATATTACTTCTCCCTTTATTAATTTAACAAAAAAGATAATTTAGCTTTTGTTTTTATTATTTTTTCGTTTTACAAAATTATACTCCTGATTAAGTGCCTTAAAATTAGGTGATTAACTAATTATTAAATTATTAATATTAGTTTATTTTTTACTATGAAATTACTGTATTACTTATTTAAGTGTCTTTAAACATGAATTATAAATAATTATTTATAATATAAAATTATTAGTTCAAATTCACTTAAGGCAACTCATACCACAAACAATTTGATGTGAATCATTTCTTTGAACTAATAATATAAAAATAATTAGTTAAAATTATAAAAATATCATTAAAAATAAAAAAATAATTAATTAACAAAAATTTTGACAAACACCACCATTATACGAAATAGCCATACCACAAGCTGGAGCTTGTCTCACTCTTGGCTGTTCCTACATTGTTACATTTCAATATTCATTAACTTAATTATAAACTCATGGTATCATTTCAGGTGTACGCCTATAATTATACTAGTTAAGCCACCCGTCTATGCACGGTCATTATTTTTTGCAGCGCTACTAATTAATTTTGTCTTGCATGATAAGTTACAAACTTCTCAATGCATTTTTCTTAATTGATTTTTTCTACAAGAAATGCCCAAAAAAAAATTATGAGTGCCAAAAAATAAACCAATGGCCAAGTTAATAGAACAAAAGCTGACATCAAAATTAGAAAACACTGGTATGCTTGATTTCAATGAGATGCACAGTTGCATAGAATTGCAACAGTGGTGTCTATATTGAACTGTTATGGAGAAAAATATCAAGATAAATGAAAAAATAGAGCAAAAAATTGAAACAAAAGTTACAACTAAAGACCAAGAAAATCTGTCCTTTTATCTTCTCTTGGTTTAATCAATCACCCGGAACAAATTTTCTTCTTGTAGCCTTTTTCATCCAATTTTGTAGTCCCACTAGATTTTCCTTCGGATGAAGCCTCCCTAGATTTGCCAAAAGAGCTTGATAGGTCTGCATAGAGGTCAACCACCCTTCTAATGTTGTTTCTGTTCCACATCATCTGCAAAAGGATTACTGAACCCTTGTTCTTATATCTAATAGTTTGAGTAAAGAAACTCAAGAAAAACTAAAGACCCAAAACATGGGCTGTTTTTTGTTATGAATCTTGTGATTTTTGGGTTTCTTTTGGGATAAAACACATAGTGTAAAGGTCTAGCAAGCACTCATTAAACTTCTTGATTATAAAAATATTTGAAGTTACTGAAAATACTCAAGGCTCGATGTAGGCTAGGAAAACAGCTGAACCACCCTAAATCTTGTTCTTTCTTCTCTTATCTGTCCTTGTGATCTCATATTTTACACAATTCATCGATATACCTAGGCGTTGAGCATCTCATCTTATTGGTTTGATTTATTAATAAGTTTTATTGGACCTATTAATTTTATTTTATTTTTTGTCAACCCAATTCACCCATCTCTTGAGTTACCATTGGGTGACAACCATAAAGATGGCTTTTCACAAAAAATAAAAAATGGTTGCAGTAATTTAAACGTCAACAATTTCAATTGTTTTTAAATTTTCTGCTTACAAGACATGTAAATTGAGTGTATATAGAATATATGATTAAGCCAAGACACCTGGTCTGATCAGCTGTCTTCAGTGGAACATCTGGATCTACAGCAATAGCACAAGCCAAAATCATTCTTCATGCAATCAAATCAGAAGCTAACACTTTATTAAAAAAATTGGGTTTGGAGATTATTTTTTGTTTGAAGGTTGTGTGAATATGGATGCCAAGTACATTAGTGTAGGGCGTCAAATTCATGCAAATTGACAATGATCCACTACTTTAATTAAGCTCCCATCTTAGCCAAGAGCCAAGTCAAATTGATGTACACATGTATGCATTATGCATATGACCCCACCAGTTATGTCAAAGGTCCACCATAACCAATCAATGACTCAAACTAAATTGTCCAAACCAAAGCTCACACTTACAGTATTGAAAACATCAGTCTGCATATGCAACTGAAGAGTTGAAGACAATAGATAAATCAGTATGGAGCAGTGTTGCTTGATCAAGCTGCTAAATATTTGCATCAGCATCAGGGTTACAGTCCAAAGAACTACACGCAATCAAAGGCTTGAGAAAACATAGAAAACAAAATAATAATGAAAAAAAGGTCTCGTTAAAGTAAAGAACATGACTTAGAGACTGACCAGAAGAGAGTTCGCATACAAGGAGTTCCTCAAGCAGAAATCACACTAACACGTCATTTGGATGCAGATAAACCAAGGGAAAAGGTAAGAAAAACTAATAACTCACAATTATCACTTCCACCCAAACTATTTATGAGATTCCAAGTACTCATACACCTTTTCAATGTTCCAAATCAGATAGTCTCTTTTCTTTCTTTTTTCCTTTTTTGATGAATCATGAAAATCAAACAGAGTATAAAAGCACAACACATAAGGTTGTGTAATTCACTTGCCAAAACCTAATCACAATTGATCTCCAAAATCCATTACAGCTTAGAAGGAAATAAATAGACCAACAAGGAGGAAAACAGGAATGTATTATCTGACTTACAAAGTTCACAAAGTAGGTGAAAGTATTACTGCTCAATTCAATGAGATGGTTCATGTCAAGTGAAGATTTAGAATCAATATTGATGTAGAATGAAGCCCTATTGAAGTAGACAAGAGAGAAACTCTATTTCTTGAAAGCTAAAGTAATGCAATTGGGGATCAAAGTGGCAGGATTTAGAAATGAATTGGGATTTTGAAGGGTTGTCAACTCAATATTAAATTAAATAAGAGAAGAATGGAAGAAAACCTAAAATTTCTGTAAGGCGTTCTAACAGTCTTGTTAGCCCAAGGGCTCTTTAATTTGATTGTGATGATTTTCATAATTTATTTTCTAAGAATAAATATTTTTAAATGGATAATATTTTATATTTTCAAAATGAAAGTG
>JAOTRH010000013.1:8427376-8442088 GCA_034768845.1 Heliamphora exappendiculata | reverse complement strand
TTCAAAGTATTTGATCTTACCAAAATCTGTAATCACTTACAGTCATGAAGTTTCCTGAGTTCTGGCCTTCGGATCTGCGATAGTTGTTGGAAACATTTTGTTTCTCCGAAGGAGGTGGACTTTCTGCGGCCGGCTTCTCCAGTGGCATATCAGTTCCATACGGCGGTATACAGACTGTTGGTGATGGCGGAGCTTCAGTCCTTTTTTGCTCATCAGAGCCAAAGAGATACCCTAAGGAACTCTGCCCACCACCAAAGCTTTCACCTCTACTCATGGCCGCCTTCTAAATATCTGTTCTTGAGAAAATTAGGAACAACAAAGAAGGAACACAATATATAGGGAAATTAACAAGAACCTAATTAAACATGGATGTATCATGTATGTTGGTAAAACCATGCATTGACATGCCCATGTTGATCATTAAACAGTCTTAAACCAATTGGGATTAGTGGTGCATTAGGGGTATCCAATGCATTGATTACCTTGAATGCATGGGCATACATGTTTATGTGGTGATTATACATCAATTTTGCACTGTACAAGTTGAGAAAAACACGAGGGCTTACGTCACCTCTACGTAATATATCCGCGGGAATCTATATATTTTCATCATATTAAAAGTTATTACTTCAGGTTCGGCCATAGTTATATTCGACGTACCATTAAAATAAATTTTCAACGTTCTTGTTGTGATACTGGAATAATGGTAATTATTGTTAAATGCGGATTTTTACAAGTTGGGCAAATACACTAGTAAAAGTAATGGACCTATTAAGTAACTCAAAAATTTTGAAATTAGAATACTAACTTAATAACTTTACTTGTTATAAAAGCATTCCTAATAATATGTAATTTTAGTATAAGTCCTATCATTAATTGATAATAAAATTTTAATCTCGTAGTAATTTTTTTTATAGTTTTAGTCACATGCGATAAGTGATACATTTATCAGTTCATAAAACTAAAATATTAGTTAAATAAAAATGTATCACTTTTCATTCCCAACAGTTATAATAACATGATAAATGTATCACTTGAATTTTTTCGCTTGTCTAAAATAAACAAAATTAACTCTTAAATATGAATAAATTAGACATAATCTAATTATTATTCCAAATTTGATAGAATTAAATCTCTTAAAATAAAAGTTGTGGAACTAAATTTTTTATGAGGTCTAAAAAAAATGACTAATTTTTTAGTTTTTCTTAAATAATTGCTAGTACAATTTTTAGCATTGTTGCTTACTGTACTGAAATGTATATATATTTTGATCTTGCCGCTAAGCTGGTGAGTATCCGTCTCGGCCTTTAGAAATAATGCTACGAACTGGTCGTTTTTTTAAGACCACGGTCGTCATACTTCCTTGAAACCGATTAATTAAGACATCTTAATTCTACCGTGGTCTTAAGCTGCACTAGCTAGCTACCTTAACTGGGGCAAGAAATTCAGAAGTAACATCCAGCTCTACCTATCAAAGTAATGATGATGCCTTTACTACATGTAACAACATATGCCTCAGATAAAAAAATCTAGAAATGTTAATTTGTGAAGTATAGGTTAATTAAGTTGGTTAAATGTCGAAATCAAGTGGGCTCGCTCGACCATTAATTTAGAATTAGCACGATTAGTTCCACAATCAATCAATATATACCAATTGAAATCCGGTGGCCCAAAGGGTTGTTAAATTCAACATTTTATGTGGAAAATATTATATCATTTTGCTGGAATTATTGTGACCCCATGATTCAATCTAGCCACCAAATATCAATGATACTATACAAAGCAAAAAAGTGAACATGATATAAATTTAGTGTACTGTGACCGATGATATAACTGTCATCAATCACAATGTACATCTTTGTCAATTGGTTACCAAGTTTTTTTGAGAAACAGAAGTGACGCCTAAATGGAGTCCAATCAAGATATATAAGAGAGAACCTTAACAAAGACAAAAAGGAGGGAATATATAGTGGTTTGGTTGACCCCATCAATGACTTGTAATCCTCACAAAAAAGTAAGAGTACTTAAGTTAGTGTTCTTTAGATAGACATGTAGTTCGGTTGGAAGGGAACTTGTAGGCCAATGGAATTTCTCATATTAGTTAATATTAGTGGCTTGGTGGATGAAAAAAGATGTTGTTTAGATGTTTGGATGGTAGGAAACTTGAAAGAGAATCTTACTATGCTTGGATAGCAAGAAATTGATATAATTTATTCATTTGGAATGAGCAAGAATAGAAAACTAACTCCTAATTACTTATGTAAATAGAAATCACATTCTCAATCTAACTTGGAATTTGATTCCTACCCCCGATTGACCTATGTAGTATTCTTAGATTCCACGGTCCAGTAATAGAAAAATGTTCCCTCATGTGGTTGGTCTCTTGCCAATCACAAGCTTTTTGTACTTCTCAAGGATGCATGTTGTATCTTTTTAAATAGCAAATATTCAATATTCTTGGAACAAGTTTAGGTGGTGCTCCAACTTTATAATTATTGGTGTGTTTAGTAGGAACTATTATTTTTTGTTATTATTTTATTTAACATATGAAGATGTGTTATCCAGTTATTTGAATAGAACATTGCTCCAAGAGCATTGAATAATTATTCCTTTTTAAAGGAGCTCTTTTCCTTTAAATATATTTTATCCTCTTATTTATATATCTTGATTTTGCTATTCAAAAACAAAAATATTACAAGTGAAGCTTCTTGAGGGAATTCAAGTTGGATAGGTACCAACTCGAAAATAGTATGCAAGCAACAATTTAACATAGTAGCTCACAAAAGAATATAGAGATCACGAGTTCAAAGCTTGGAACCTACTTGACAATTAAAATACTTACACATGTTTGATCTGCATGCCAAGACTATTTATACATGAGAGAGGAGTATTGAGGATGAAAATGTTAAAATGTTACGTGCCCTTTTCTAACTTAAAGCCAATAAAATGATTTTGATTATCTGAATCCTCTCATCAAGCAATGGGAGTTAGGCACTGTATAGATGAAGGCTTACAAGATGTACGTTAGATGGTTGGAATTATTCAAAGCATACAACCTGATCAAAGTACTAAGATCTAAAGATAAGATACAAAAGCTAAAGATAAGATATTGTCTATTACAAATCAAGCTTTTCTAATAATTTTGAAACCTTAGATGAGTTAACAATTAACAATTTAATATTGCATGTGATCGCGCAGAACAATCGTATGTTTCAATGCATTAAAATGCAGTTTTTTTTTTCTACCACAGATTGTAAAAAGTTAACAAGACTGAATCAGAAGTAAGGAATATGGCAGTGCCCATTTGTTTTAACCCTCATACAATAATATAATTCCTAGGGCCCTTAAAAGACATCTAATATATGAGATCAACCAGTATGGATAATTGCTTATTTGTTTATTTATTTATTTTATTTTGTTTATTTTCATTTTTTATTGAATGTTTTTATCGTTTAATTCAATTATTATTTTTTTTTTTACTTCTCTCATCGAGACGAGCCGAAAAAGTGAAAAAAACTTAATTAAAATATATTTTTAAAAAGTTCAAAAAAGACAAAAATAACAACAATAAACTAATAAATCAAAGTTTATATTGTTTATTTTTGTCTTTTTAGCGATTTTTTATTTTTTATTAAATTTTTTATTTTTTCAGTTCATCCCATCGAGACAATTTGAAAAATTATAAAATTATAGTCAAAAGATAAAATTAAAAAATAAAATAAAATACTCAAAAAAACAAAAATAAGCAAAAATTTCAAGAATTAACCCAAAGAGATATATAAATATATATTCTTTTAAGTTCATCATCACCGGGAATAGTCATGAGGTTGAAATGGTCGTAAACAGTAGATTCTTCCCTACAGAGTGTATTTGAATTAGCCCAAACAGATTCTTTTAAGCTCAATTGGTTAAAGTACTATTTGTATGAGATGATTAGTATATTTGAATTACCACTACAGAAATTATATTTTTTTTAAATTCAAAATGCATTAAATTTCCTTTTAATACAAATGCAATCTAAATTGTTGATTACATCATGCTCTCTCCACAGTTATATTACCACTTAAAAATCACATCTAGTGTGCTAACTTGCTGTATAGATATCTAATTTTAGTAATATAATAGTGAAAAAAAAGTAACATCAATAATTAAAAATTAATTAATTAGCCAATTTTAGGACATACAATTAAAAATATAACTTTATTGATTTGTTAATTTATGAAGATAAAAAAATATAAAAAAATAATAAAAACAATAGCTAAATTATGTTTTCTTAGATTATTAATGAATATTAATGAAAAGGAGAAGTAATATCAATGAATATTATTTTAATTTTTTACATAGAAAAACATAAGAGATGGGAGGGAAAAAAAGGAAAGCCGAGATTATTTAATTTTAATGGTTAAATTTTTTATACTTGTATAAATGTCACATTAAAAGTTTTATTTTATTATATAAATGTTTAGTAAACTTATTTTAATTCTGGTCAAAGAAATTTCTAATCTTTATATTCTACTGATTAAGAATAATCATTAAAGTAATAAAGAAATTCTCAAAATATAAAGAGAGTTTAAGAAATACGAAAAAGATTTAAAAAATCAGACTTGAAAGGCCAAAAACATGAAAATTGGCAAACGCATGCCAATGCTGATTGGCAGATGGATACTGAGTTTAGGCCTTGTTTGGATGTGAATCCTGGAAAAAGCACTTTTATAATTAATTCCACTTACCCAAACAAACGATGCCACCTCATGATGTTGCTGAGCATGCGCAACGTGATTTTTAATTTTTATTGCACTGTTATACATTAAAAATATAAAAAAGAAATCCATTTGTTTCTATGAAAAACCAATTTTTGACTCCTTTTGTATATTATTTTACTGTATACTTTATTTCATCGTTTGTTTTAAACGATGAAAAAAGATTCCCATATCTTTAAACTATATATAAATTACATTATATTTATTTGTTATTCTATTATTTTTATCAATTATAAATAGTCTTTGAGTTAAATAATATTAATGTTGTGAAATGAAAGTAAAAGGATAAATTGTGAAATAAAGAAACAAAGAAAAAGAGAAGTAAAAATTAGAAAATTACTTGCTCACCGCAACGTAATATTACAAAATTAGAAAATGACTTGTTTCTGTTTGAATCTCTAGAAGTTTAATTCGTGAATTAAATCACAAGTTGCTTAATTACTTAAAACCGAACACGACATATTAAAAAAACCATATCATACAGTTTAGATTGATCTGCACGAATTTACTAATTTTATTATTATTTTTATTAAAACCTAGATCAAAACAACTAGGAAAGTTTAGTGTCTTCCATCCATATGAAAATCCTCCATAACTTAGCAAGGCTTCCAAATGGAACTAGTATTGAATTACTTCTCACCATAAAAATAAAGTAGAATTTTTAATGTAATTGTTTTTCCTAAAATTAATGAGATATCGTAATTTTAACTCCGCGCTCGACTGTTGGTGCGTGTGTTACCTACTCTGATCTCATTTTATTACTCTTAGTATATAAACTATTTATATAAAAAAATTAAATTAATGTATGAAGAATTCACATATTTTAAAAAATGAAAAGTAATAAACAGTACCATTTAATTGTTTAAGACAAATGTGATTTGTGTAAGCATTTTAACGTGATCCGATCAATTTAATTTTTACATTAACTATCAAAGTACTAAAAATAATAAAATAAACATTTTGCATCATTAAATAAAACTAAGAATGTAAAATTAGCTCCGCCCGATCCAGCCCATAGAGCTTCCACCAATATTTGGGTCGTGTAGGACTTTTTTGAGGAGAGAAAGGTCCAGGCCCGGCCCTAGGGGTATATGGATTCAAGTTAAGGCCACGGCCGTGGGTTTGGATTTTTTCAAATAAATTATTTTTTAATTTTAATTTTTTTTTTTTAAATTACTTTTATATATCATGTTTATGTGTTTCTTATATTTATTGTAGTTTACAAAATAACTTATAATTATTATTATTATTATTTTTAATTGTTTCTCTATATAATAATAAAAAATATAGTAATATTTATAATTTAATAAACAATAATTTATTATAAGTTTATATTTATGAACTCATTTATAATTTAAAATACAATGGTATTTATAATTTAATAAATAATAATAATAATTTATTATAAGTTTATTTTTATAAATTGACATATAATTTAATAACAATAATATTTATAATTTAATAAATAATAAATTATTATAAGGTTTGAGTCGCCCAAATCCATAAGGCGACAATCTGGGCTTTAAGCTTTTCCTTGAAGCCCGTGAACTGACTTGAGCCCGAGTCCGAACTCAAGACCCGACCCGAGCTGCTACATTGATGGGCTCAATCGGCCTGCGGGGCTTGGGCTTTTTTTACAACCAAGATGGCCCATGCACGCCAACAAAAGGTATGAATGATGTCGCTAATCCTTTATTTGCTTCAGACTATGCATCCAAGGGAGAAATATTACGCGGAGTTTGATAACGTTTATAGTTATTGTTTTTTGTTTTTATTTTAAAAATTTTTGTAAACTATAAATAAAAACATGTTTGATATAATTATTTTTGTTTTCAAAAAACATAAATAATTTTTAAAATTTACTAAATTTTTATAAATAAATAAAATGTGTTTTTACTTGTTTTATAAATAAATTTTTATTTTATTTTTTCTTCCACCATCTCTAACTATCACCCTTCGACCATTGTCTTTAATCACTCTTCTCTGGCCACCTCCTCTCGATCACCGCCTTTGCCACCGCGACTACTATATTCGGCTATTATTTTCGGTCACCACCTCCAATCACTATATACAGTCACTGCATACAACAATCGCTTCCGACCTCCATTTTTGACTCACCTTTGACTACTATCACTACGTTTTGCGATCATTACTGGTTAATACTTTCGGTCGCCATATTCAATCATCATTTTTTAAATATATATATTAAAATTATATTTTTTATTTATTATAAATAAAAAATAAAAAATTGTAAACTTTATAAAACAGGGCTTTATAGATTTGCTAATAGTTTTGTCACTAATACCTCAAACCCAATTGATACGAGAGAGCTTTATCCAAATTATTGTCCGAATATGTTAAACTAGTATTTTTATTACTAATTATATTAAGAGAATCCAAAATTAGGGGATTCGTTTGGTATTTTGAATAAAATTAAATAAAATAAAAAAAAATAAATAATATTGTGAGTCCCACACGTTTAGTTTTAGATTATGAGTCCAGTAAAAAGTTTGGTTCACCGTGTAGTTATAGTAAAATAAAAAATTAGATAAAAATAATATAATTATTTTTTACCGTTAGATAAATAGATAAAATAATTTGCATCTACTAATAATACCAAGAGAAGCAAAGTTGTATTATTAATATCATGAATGAATTCTTCGTCCACTGAACAACTAAACACAATTTTGCTATACAATGCAAAATTAATTATCACATAAGGTAAAAACTAAAATACAGAATCTCAAATTTTTTAATTCAATTCAGTCGTCCCTGTCCATCAATTCAAACATGCCAACAGTGTCGAGACTTGCACAGCTCCTGCCACACTTAATAAAGGAACTGCCATGCTTTCTTCAAGACGTCAGTTGTCTTTTTCTTCTTTTCTTTCTTTTTTTTAAATGAAACAACCTATCCCTCTTTAATGGAGGTAACATTGTGAAGAGTTCAGCCATTCTCAAGACTAAAGATATAATAGAAAAGAATACAAAATTAATTAAATAACATTTACAATTTGAAATTGTAAATAACATAAATTACACATAAAAGTGAGTGATGTGCAAAGAAAAATGTTGGATTTGATCTATTTTTTGAGAGAGAAAAAAAACAACCTAACAGTTAAAAGAGTGAGAAGTTGTGTCAAAAGTAAAAATATATTTCGTGTGACAGAACTTTTAAAATATTATTCACATTAATTGAGGTACTCATTTCCCAAATATTCTGAAGAAGGAATATACAATACAATTTTTCATTAATATTGAAAAGATTCATACAAAACAAGTTTATAGAAAATGCATGTGGAGTCACAAGTCGTGACATTTTTATACTAATCAAGAGCTTTTAAACATCTCTGTATGTAGCACTTTAATTGAAACAGAAGATTCCGAGGTCGAGGGACAGGAATGCCGGCAAGGCGCCGGGAAGAGCACAGATATAATCTGTGAAAGGCTTTCGATGCGATCCTCAGTTTTATTTGCCCTCTCTTTGGGAGAGGCCTCCTCCCTCCTAAAGTTTTGTCGAATGCTGCAGCTGCAGCATCATTTGCCTTGTTCGTCATCTGCGAAAGCCAAGAGCTAGCTATTTCACTTTCTTCTTCTCTGTATTTGTGTGAATTTGAATCCAATTGCTATGACTTCCAGAGCTTATATAATAACATTGCAGGAAAAATGACAATTTTTCATTTTTCATTACTGTTATTAGAAGGGTGATTGTGAAATGGACTTGTGACTTCTTGGAGGACTCCAGGTACAGGTTCTTGAGCTAGGCAGGGAAGTGGGGAGGCAATGCCAGCTAAATTTGTTTGGGTTTGACCTGTATAGCTTGCTTCAAACAAAAAAGATTTTGGTTTTTTCATATTTTATTTGACAGTGGCATGCTTTGGCTAGGGATTAAGTTGAATATAGATTCCCCTAGTCTGGGTGCGTAGCTGTTTTGATCTCGCAGACCTAGCAGGGTCTTTTGCGAAAAGTATTTTACTCCTAGGTTCGGGGCAGCATCTTTGAGGGATTTTTTTTAGAACTGTTTTAGGCTTATGACATGATTGGGTGTATATATATATATATTTCTACTGCTTATACTCTTGCTTTGTATTGTCTATAGTGAAATCGCTCCAACTCCATAGACATAACCCTAGTTTTGAGCGAACCACATAAATGTTTGCATGTGATTGCACTATTCTATTTGTTGTTGTTTAAGTCCTGCAAAACTGGGCACTGGTTTTCGGGTTCAATGGCTGGGTAGGGTGGATAGGAGGACACTTGATATGATTCAGGCAATGGCTTTCCCTTTTATTTGAACTCTATTTTAGGGAAGAAATGGTTAAATGGAAAGAAAAAGGTAAAGCAAAAGATAAGAAGATACCGAAGTAAAGATGCAGAAGTTATTTCTTTTGTTTCTTATCATTTTCCTTTCCCTTCATAAATATTCCTTCAAAAATGATTTGTGATCCAAACACAGCCTAAGAGTTTGCAGAAAAATGACTAATGTATGGTAACTGGTAAGTATGGCATGTCCAATGTCATGACCATCATCATATCATTATTTAGATTTTATCTTCTTGCCCAACCCCAAACCAGTAAAATATAAATGATTCTCTCAGCAGCCAATATACATACCAATATACCATGCACCAAGGTGGTTTAGCCTGTAGACAATACAGCCATTTGACATTTCCAATGAGCTTTCCCTGAAAACAGGATAAGCCATACCAGCAATTAGACATTTAAATATGAGGCCTGCTCCCCAAAACCAGCCCCCAGATGCATTTTAATAATGGAAAATTATTAGGTTTTTTTGGGAATATTATGTGTCATAGACTACATACTACTCTCGTCAAATGAAAAATACCAATATACTAAGTAGGTCATACATGTCTCCTATGTAGCCAATAAAAGTGGACTAATATTATTACACCTGAAGTATTTTCTGCTTGCGTTATTTGTGTAGAACCATGTAGACAATTTCACATAGAACTATGAAAGTGCTGAATAATTGTTCTTAGTCAATAAACTATCCACTCATTATTGTCCTCATCCAGTCATGTAGCTCAGAAAACCCAGATACCAGTCCACAGCAAAGCTTCCATGCACCTGTCAAAACCCACACGTGTTCACGGTCAGTGTGACCCCCACCTGATTTAATTTGCATATTAAACTTTGAATTATCTGTTTTTATCAATCACTCAACAGATCATCCTTGATTTCAATTTGTCTCGAGTTGGGGTGTAAGGAATCTTCTACAGCTAGACAATTAAAAGCTGGCATTCCTCCCAACCCCCCACCAATGGGAAAGAAACTGATTCAATATTTCTTCACTCTGCCCAGATCTATCTTTCCCAGTTCGTGCTATTGCAATGAGCTATTGGTGTGCTATATATTCTCCCGAAATTGGCTCAAATTAACCACAAAACTGAATCATTAATCCACATTTTTTCATATAGATTGAAAAGGGTCATCTATCAACATTTTCAGGCCATATCTCTCAAGAAAAAGAAGGTGATTTTGCTTAAGTTTCCACCATGAAAAACATCAGTGATGTTGCTGCTGTGGCGATTAGTGAAAGCTTCAGAAGCAGAAGGCCTCTGCCAAGGAGAGGGCAGATAAAGTCAAGAATAGCAGCGTGTGCTTTCTATTCTATTGTTTCTATGCTCTCAAAAGCCTCTTCACATCACCAACAATCCAGCGGCAAAAACTATTGCAGGGAGACCAAAGATACCAGAAATCAATAGTCCATATCAAGAAAACTGTTTGATGCTTACCATTGCAATAGCTGTTCTTCTTCTTTGTCTTGTAATATTTTGTTTGAATGTATCAATTTTATCGAGGGAGATTGACATTGATCAGAAATACCCAAAACAAAAATGTGCAACTTACATTATAAAAACAGCATCGTGGTATTGAGTTAAATAATTTCCGTGATATGTGGAGACAATTATGCCACAGTAACTAACACCGAAAAGGCATGTCTCTTTTTTATTTAAACTCTGGGTTTTCATCAGCTACAAAATAAATAAAGGATGGCCTGTTAAAGAAAATGAAACAGAGAAAAAAAAATGTAGCACATTAGTTGCACAAGTACAAGACGGATCTAATATAAAGGCATGAAACAACCCCGGCTATCATTCCCCAATACTTCCTTAAATTTGGTAATTACATTTAGACTGGAAGTTGCTTTATGTCAATTCAATTTGCCATCTCATTTTACAAGTATCGGCCATTTAGAAAACCTCTTGTCTACCATTTTGCTTAGAGGAACTTTCAACCAGGCTTGTGGTAACCTATCAGCCTATCACAGTTTCTTCTACTGTGAGTACCTTCACAATAAGAATAAGAAATAAAGTATCAACGGCAAATCTCATAGATCAACATGTAAAAACGAAAAGCACATACTAAGCAGGTTTTCTACCTTCTCCATCGTAGGGATCACCAGCATCGCCAAATCTGCGACCCCAAACTAGAGCAGGGATCGCAGTTCAACCTCTCCCTTCATCAGCTGAAGTCACCTTCATAAGCTTGAATCATCGTTTGACACCAAAGGAAACATGCTGTATGAAATTGGAGAAGTTTTTATTTTATCATTTTTTCGCCTAGATGAATGGTTGAAGAATAAAATGGATCTGAAAGGAAAATTCAATTTGGAAGGATTGTACGCTATGGTTTGGTGGGAGCACCCACTCCAAGGAATGTCGAAGTGTACTTTGTGCTCCATGGTTCATGGATCAACTTGGGCTGTGGTAATGTCGAAGTGTATTTTGTGCTCCATGGTTCATGGATCAAATGAGATAATGTTATCTAGCTCTGAGTCAGATAGTAGTAGCATCTGCTCACTCAAATTTTGCAGCATCACGTAACTTTCTTTGCCATCAGGATGCAATGCCTCACCAGCAAGAAAGGGGCAGATTGATCCTCTTACTTGAATCCAACTACAACCAGGTTCCTTATATATTATTCTTTCTTTCATTTTCCTTCTCAGGTTTCCAACAGCATTCCACATACCTGCAGAAGCATAGAGATTCGATAGAAGAATATAAGCCGATTCATTCTCAGGCTGCAGCTGAAGAAGTTCTCCTGCTGCAACCTTTCCTAGATCAACATGTCTGTGGATATTGCAGGCTGACAAAAGAATCTGCCAAATCTGAGCATCTGGCAAAATAGGCATTCCATCAATGGTCCTCTTTGCCTCTTCTATGAGTCCAACTCGACCAAGCACATCAACCACACAAGCATAGTGTTCTAAACATGGGACCACCCCATGAAGCTCAAACATAGAGTTAAGGTGAGATTGTGATTCATTCACTAGCCCTGCATGGGAACATGAATTGAGGACTCCTAGATAAGTTATCTCATCAGGTTTCATTCCCAATTCAGGCATTTTGTTAAACAGATCAAAAACATCATGGAAGCGACCACATTGTGCATATCCCATCAACATGGCATTCCAAGCAGCCAAATTGTCTTTAGATAATTCCCTAAAAGCCCGTTCTGCATCATCTATGCAACCACACTTACAGTAAGCATCAATAGCAGCACTTTCTACAAATATGTCCTGATCAACTCCAGATTTAAAAGCCAGAGAATGAATTGAATTTCCTAGCTCCAGATCGGTTAATGCTCCACAAGCTTTGAGAACTAAACTAAAAGTTGCACTGTCAACTTCAAGAGACAAGCTCCATGCCCTGTGGAACAATTTCAGGGCATCAAAATGGCAATTGGCATGGACAAATGTTGCTTCCATGGCATTAAGAAGCAAAACGTTCGGTTCATCATTCTCTTCAAACACCCTCATCGATTCATCAATCCCGTTGCATTTACCATATGATGTTATTAAACTAGACAACATGGAATTGTCTGACTCAAATCCAAATTTGATTATTAAAGAATGTATTTGCATTGCTTGTCCTGGAGAATATGAGTTGGACACAACTCCAAAAATGCTAGCAAGCGTATATTTATTGGGCTGTATCAAGAAATCACGCATCTGGGAAAACATTGCAATTGCCTCACTGAAATGCCCATTCTCAGAATAACCTGCAATCAGAGAATTCCAAGAAACAGAATCTGGACAAATCATCTCATCAAAGACACACTTAGCATCACCCATCAGTCCACATTTTCTATACAGTGAAATCATTGCATTGCAAACAGAGACAAGAAGCAGATGCCCAGCCTTATAACAAAGAGCATGAATTTGTTTCCCAGGATTCAGCAGCTTTGGGCCTGCAGTGGCGGACAGAACATTACTCAACGTATACTCATTTACTTCTAAACCTCTGGAACGACAAAATCCAAATATTTCAAAAGCCTCTACAGCATCATAAGCCGCACCAATTCGCCCCGTCCAAGAAACAACGTCTGGGTTAGGAATTTCATCAAATACCTTCACCGCGTTAAATTTTCTTCCACACCTCGAATATATATTCATTACTGCATTTTCCAAATGAATCGAACACCCACATAAAAAACCAGTCTTTATGCTGAATCCATGAATCTGCTCACCTTCATTGACCTCAAACAAAGCACCAAGAACGCTAGTCAAACTAAACTCATTCACTTCCAAACCCCAACCCCTCATATCCATAAAAACCTCTCTTCCTTTATCAAACTCTCCATTCCAGACGTAACCATTGATCATAGCCGTCCAAACCACAGAATCCAGAACCAAACACTCCTCAAAACATTTCTCGGCTCCATTAGCGCACCCCGATTTCGAATAGTTTTCAACGAGCCCACTGACCAAGAAAACGCCCGAAACCAACCCAATTCTGATGGAAACTCCATGAACTGTCTCCGTAAGCTCCAAATCATCACAGGCTTTGATCAAAGAACTGAGTGTGTAGACGTCCGGCGTCAGACCCAATTGCCTTAACCAGTTGAACAGCTCGAAAGCAGGTCTGGGTTGGCTAAAACGGGCGTGTCCATAAATGAGTGCGTTGTAGACGGCGGTGTCGGGACGGTGGGTATCGCGGAGGAGTTGGGTGGCGCGTGAGAAGTCGCCGGAGAGTGAGAAGTGGGTGATAAGATAAGTCGACTGGAATGGGGTGAGAATGGAGCCCGATTTGACGAATAGGGCATAGACTGTGTCCGTAAGGTGTGGGTTGTGAAGAGAGGTTGAAGATTTGAGGGCTTGTGGGTAGAGCTTTTGTTGCAGTAGGTTGTTGAGGGAGTGGAACGTTTGGAGACGAAGATAGTTGGCGAGTCCCTTCATGCATGATGGTCGGGCTAACGTGAGATTTTGGAACTCAGGTTACGGAGAGTGTTTGATGCAAGAAAAAATGAAAAATGCTAACCCCCTAATTTGGGATACACACACTTTTTTTATATAAAATAAATTTTATAACAAAATTCTTGTTGCAAAAATGCTATAAATTCAAAAAATAAAAATTTAAAATAAATAATGGAGATTCAATTGTGTGTAGCGTGTCACACTTCTATAAATTCAAATTATTTATTATAAATTTTGAATTTGTTTTCTAAATTTGTACAATTACTTGTTGATGTTTCTGAGTTTAAAAACTCATGGAATAATACATATTGTTGTGTTTGGCAAAATTGTTTATATATTGTAATTAAATAATAATAATTATATTTTGTAGTAAAAATTATAAATATTTAGAAAAAATAGTACATTATAGCTAAAATTAGTTATTTATAAAAAAAATAATTTAACTTATAGTTGAAATTATGAATTTTTTTAAAAAATAAAATATTATTGTTAAAACTAATAATAAAAATATATAAATTATAACCAAAAACAATGCCAAACACCAGTGCGGCTTCCTCGTTTAGTTCTTTTATGATCAATATATCAAGGTGACACTCTCACTTATAATATCTTCAACCATACTCCCTATAAGTTATCTAAGTGATTCTCTAAAATAGTTAAAAGTTATTTTAGGAAGTCACTTTTTTATTTATAACTTTAACTATATTTTTTATTTTAAGGAGTCAAATACTAT